>OMPJ01046182.1:62395-82729 GCA_900312935.1 Carapus acus | reverse complement strand
GTCCAATTGTCTTGGTATCGTACATCACTGATTAACATAACGAGGCGGCCCGGAGCGTGCCCGCGTAGCGCGCAGGCGCACTGAGCCGCCCCGAACGTGCCATGACATGCCATCAATATAATGTAAATGTGCCGTGTGTGTGTGTGTGTGTGTGTGTGTGTCGGTATATAAGAAGCGGGACGCGACGCGCCCACACACACCAGCAGCCATGCAGCCTGCCAAAGTGCCGGTGAGGCTCAGGACCTCATTTTCTGTGCGGGACATCCTGGACCCCAACAAGTTCAACCGCAGTCAGGGAACAGCTTCAGAGGAGCGGCAAACAGGCAAAGGTTAGTGTGTGTGAGAGTGTGTGTCTGTGTGAGAGAGAGTGTGTGTGTCACTCTGTCTCTTCACACACAGGTCAGCACTAATAAACTCACATTCGAGTTCTATTCAAAACAACTTTTCCATTGAAACTCGAAACAGAAGCTGACCTCACATGCTCAACATTGAATATTGAGATAAATATTGGAGCTTTATTACGATTTATTCAGATTCAGACCCTCTTCCCAGCAGCGTCTCATCCCAATACTGTCTCAGTTCCTGCTAGCATGTTCTGACTTTCCATGTTCTCCTCCGCAGAGGCTCCCTCACCGTCCAGAGAACCCAAACTGGACCACCACCCCACACAGTCCATCCCGAGGAGGAAGAGCCTCTCCTCGTCCTCCTCCACATCCCCTGGGGAACATGTCCGGCGCTCGGAGAAGGGGAAGCCTCGGCGTGTCCGCACGGCCTTCACCCTGCAGCAGCTGCAAGTTCTGGAGCTCAGTTTCCAGCGCTGCCACTACCTGTCTGTGCTGGAGCGCCACAACATGGCTGCCGCCCTGCGTCTGTCCGAGACGCAGGTGAAGATCTGGTTCCAGAACCGCCGCACCAAGTGGAAGAAGGAGAGGCAGGGCAGGCAAGGGGAGGTGGAGGAGGAGGGGGAATGGGGTCTCAGACTCCCTGCATGCCCCGCGCCTGCTGCTCTCTGCGCCTTTGGGAGCTTCTACTGCCCTCCTGCACAGATGTTCGCACCTCTGGCTCTGGTGCCGTATCGCTACTGATCCCCCACTGACCAGAACTGGACCAGAGGGCTCCCTGAGCAAACATTACACCACGACACAAGGAATGCAGTGTCTGCAGTTATATAATCGCATGTTTACAATCCCAATATTCTGCATTTGAAGACAATTTCAAGTCCTTATCAACACTGAAAAGCAATTTGAATGAGAATATGTGGATTTGGAGATCAAAACAAACAAAAGACAAACAAAACCAAAAATCCCTCACGATCGTTTACTTGATTCTCACCTAAAGAAGTGACTCGTGGACTCACTTAGAATCTACTTAAGAAATACAGCTATGGAATTTGTTGTCATCTCAGGAGCGAACTAAGGGTGAGCAGGAGGGACAAAATAGGTGAAGCTGTGATCAGGATTTTTGACAAAGACTTTGGTGACACACGATCAGTGAGTTGATATTCAAAACCATCCAACAGCACCTTCAGGTGTTGGTGCAGACCTGCTGATCAGCACAGATTGATTATCTATTACCTGTATTTATTGTATCTTATGTGTCTGATATGGGCAGATAATGATGGTGATTAGAAAGCGGAAGACATGTTTTAAAATATTTTGCTATGGAATACTGACCTAAATTATTTTCATAAAACATTTGAATGAAATATGTCCTCCGTGATTTTATTGTGAAGTAGAAATATATTTGCAGGCGCATGCAACACACACACACACACACACACACACACACACACACACTTTCTGGCTTTATTAAATTGGATTCAGTGAAAGTATTTTAGAAATTTTAGTTGTCTGTTTTTGTCCTTTGGCTGTAATACACACACACACACACACACACACAAGCATGCATACACAAGCACACACACACACACCAGGGCACATGTGTTGGTACTTAGGCTCACCGCCCTGCCAGCCGGAGGTCAAACATACTCTCTGATCAGATGCTACGCGAAGTCGATTGCAGATCAATTACTGAAGAGAAAAAAAGGGGAGATAAAGACAATAAAGAGATGAATATAGAGATAAATAAAGAGAGGAAGGTGGGACAAGAGAGGGAAGGGGCAGACGAGGACAAAACCAAAGACCGAGGGATAGAAAACAGAGAGTTGATAAAGATCAATAACAGAAATGAGACGTGGAGGAGAGGCATTGGAAACAGATGGAGGAGAAGAAACAAAAACAGATGACCGGCCACACACACACACACACACACACACACACACAAACGTCCTCTGACTGCCAAATGCGTGAGTCAGCCCTGAGTGTAAGAACACTCTGGGATGCGGAGCAGACTGATCAGTTAGAGTGGGAAAATAGTTACGCCCCGGAAACCTGACTTCCATGAACCCCGGTCACAGGACACAACAGCGCCCCCATCAGACTGAAAGGATTCAACGACTGTATGTTTACGGATAGAACAAACAAAGCAACGGAGGAAGAGGCGGTGGAATCCGCACACACCCACTCAGCCTGCCGAACCAACCATACCACCGAAGCGCCAGCAGATGGCAGCAGAGAGCACGAAAGTCAAACCAAGCAGGGAGATGGTTAACAAAGAAATGAACTCAGATTTATGATAGTTTTTGGTTGCCATGACGACAGAGAGCTCTGTTTGGTGCTCGGAGGTGTTTAATTTGCACCACTTCATTAAACAACCTCAACGTTGCGGCAGGAGAAGCATGAAGACGAGGAGGAAGAGGAGGAAAAGTTTTCTATCCGATCGATCATGCTGATTAATAGCAGGATCTTGGGATGCTGACGGTGAGGAAGAGGAAGAGGGTGAAGATAGAATTTTAACCTTTATAGCTCCGCCTCCTGCCTCCCATCCGTCCCTGGGCAATTCATTACACTACTTTGTTTTCTTTCTGTTTTTTGAGTTGCTCTCTCTCTCTCTCTCTCTCTGTCTCTCTCTCTCCCCCTCCTCACCGGCCCCTGAGTCAGACGCTCCTCCCTCTCTCTCAGAAGAGGAGAGGGGGTGAAGGGCAGTGAGGGGGAGATGTGACTGAGGGAGAGGAGGAGGGGGAGAGGAGGAGGAAATCCACTTCCTTTCTCGGCGTTGCGTGTGTGTGTCGGCAGAGCCTCACACACAGCTGGATCTGTGCGTCGGAGCCTCTCCAGGCTCCAGCTTCTCCTTCCTCACTGCGCTCGTGACTTTCCAGGTCTGCAGACATGAGGGCCGAGATGTTTGTCGTCTGCTTCGCTCTGCTGCTGCTCTGCTGCATCTCCGCAAGGGAGGACGCAAAGGGAGACCGCGTGTCCACGCGCACCCAGCCTGGAGGAGACACGGCCGTGCCGGAGGCCCTGATGAGGACGAGGGAGACAGAGGAGGAAGAAAGTGCCAGGATGGCAGACCAGCCTGTTGAAGAGGTGGTGGACGACAAGGCCAAACCGAAGAAGAAGAAAACTCCAGAGGAGGTGGAGGCAGGTAGGAGTTCACAGCAGGGGAGGCCGAGATGCTCCACACACCACACACACCACACACACATGCGCGTGAGACCAACCAGGACATTAAAGTCTTCACAAAGCAGCACCTGGTTTGCGTCTGGACTCAAATGAGCGTTTGACCCCCTGACCTCCAGGCTCATGCAGAACAAGCTTCAGATGAGGCGCTGTTTCTGCTCTGCTCACACACACACACGCACGCAAGCGCACACACACACACACACACGCACGCACGCACGCACACTCTCCCTCTCTCTCACAGCTCCACCAAGTCTGCAAGTCCGTGACTAGCCGCACAAATATTTCCACTACGGCTCTTCAGCAGAGCAACTTTCCGCTGCGACAGGCAAATCAGTGGGCCAGCGCGCGCACACACACACACACACACACACACACACACACACACACACACACACACACACACACACACTAAGTCTGGTGGGATTACATAAATGGCAGAATGTGGTCCGATATGAGCAACTGTCTCCCTCTCTGAGTCTTAAATGAGGCCCCAAATACAAAAAAACTGACAAATAATGTGGATAAAAGGCCTGAATAACAGTGTTGTTGGTTTCTAAATGTGTGTGTAACCATTATTCCTTTTACTTTTGTCCACCTGCGTGCCAAACTGAGTCATTACGTAATCCACAAAGAATCTTTCTAACTGTAAACTGATGGTAACGGGCGTGAAACATTCCACATTTTTTAATCCGGCAAACTCTTAAAGTCCCAAAGTTTCTCTGGCACCAAACTAGCCTGTGAGCAGCAGTGACGCTGGGACCTGCTTGGCTGCGGTGTGACGTCTGTGTAGGCGTCTGAGAATGTGCAGGCGCTGATTAGAGGTGAGCATCCGCGCAGGACTGGAGGGTGTGTGAGAGGGTTCACATGCGCACACATACACACAACACACATATGCACACACAATCCCTGGATGTGTAGGGTGGTGTGGCTTTGAAGAGTGTCCCCTCTGTAATAACATCCAAAGCAACGCAACATTAACTCCACTGAGGGGCGGAGCACAACAACAACAACAACAGGAGCAGAAGCAGCACATCGACCACACACAACAGTGCAGGTTTGTGTGGACGGTGTCTGCTGCCCTCAAGTGGTCAAACGTGGGTACTGTAGGGGAATCTACTTGAGTGGTTGTTCACGGGGCGAAAAAAAAACTTGATAAATACACAACTTCTAAAGTGCACAGAAACAAACAGACAGACAGAGACAAATAGACAGATAGATAGATAAACAAAGAATGCATGCATAAATGAAACTAGATAAATAGATAAAGGAAAACACATACACACGTACGTACGCATATATGTACATACATACATAAAGTACATAACCGGCGATGGTGGTGCAAACAGGTCCAGTAAGCAGCAGTTTGTAAACGTTTGTCACGATGTAGGGCATTTAGGACACAGCAGGGAGAGTTTGACACCTCCAGGATTAACTTGTGTCCCATTAGTTGGATATTATCGGTCTCACACCCTCCCAGGCTGGAGCATCGGGCCCCAACGGTGACAATGTGTGTAGCGCTGTGCCCAGTGTAAACAGCCTCGCAAAGTCAGGCGGATTATCATCCGTCAGCACAGTTTCCAGAATCGTTTGGAGCCGCACCAAAGTAAACCAGCGCTCCTCTCGCGGCTGCCTCCTCGAGACACCAGCGTTCTTCTGCAACCCAATAAATCAGCAGATCGTCAGATCTCTGCGTGTTTTTCTCTCTTTGAAGCCAGAGCAAGGAAGGCTGCAGAGAAGGAGGCCAAAGCCAAGAAGCAGAAGCCTCCAAAGCCTACCAAGAAGCCCAAACCCACCAAGAAACCCAAAGCACCCAAACCTACAAAGAAGCCAAAGGTACCCAAGTCCACCATGGCAACCACGACGGTGCCAGCAGAGACCACCACGCTGGACGCAAAGCCGAGGGTGGACCAGGGCTGGGAGGCAGGTACGGATCTCTGGAGCCACCCAGGGAACCTTTGTTTTCTCAGATGGAACCACTTCAGGTCCTCAAACTTCGCAAATCTCACTGGGGACGAATATTATGAGCTCCTGTGACCTTTGACACTCTGTGTGTGGTGGGACGGGGCTGTTGTGTCCCCACAGGTATCCACCCTGTGTCTTCTGGACCGCCCAGATGGGAGGAGCCTGTGGAGCCTGGCCTGGGTATCCAAACAGATGGCTGCAGGATCGCTTTGCTATGCAAAGATGGCAGAACTAACCACACTTTGTGTTGATTCTCAGATCGGAGACGGAAACCAACCCCGACGCCTGAGGTCATTATGTATATACCAGGTGAGACACCAACGGAGGACGTCCCCACCCGTCTGAGGACAGCGGCGACCTCACTCTTGGCGTGGGACGTCCCCAGTTGTGTGGCGTGACACGTTGGACTGAGATGTTTCTTTGTGTTGCAGAGGAGACCACACCGCCATATGTGGGTCCCTGGTATGAGGAGTACGACTACGCTGACCGTACGTCCCCCACCTTGGCCTCGAGTGAGAAACTGAGCATCACGTGCTACACACACTCTTTACACACTTTCCTTCTTCCCCACAGTGGCTGCAAAGAAGCAGGAGGAAGAGGAGGAGCGGGCCCGGAAAGAGAAGGCAGAGAAAGGTTTGGACAGGGAAGGGGGGGACGTAGGACAGCAGCAGCAGGACATACGTTTTTGCTCTTTTTCTTTTCATCCATTGAACATTTGAGTACTTTTGTACAATAGTAATCACACTACCTTTAATTCCAAGTTGACCTACATTTTGCATTTGATTTCGTACATTTCAAAGGAAAGAATCGAGGGATTCGTTTGATTAACGGCTCAGGCTGAGTTATTCAGATTTACACAACACCGAGTTAAACTAATTTGATCCAAATTGAGACGAACGTTGGAATATGCAGCCGACCGAGTCGACCCACTTCTCCTCGGACGGAGGGGGAGGAACGTACCATCAGGACGTAGCTACAGCACATATGGAAACACTTTGACTGGCAGACACACACTCACACACACACACAAACATACACACTCACTCTGAGACTCTATTTTCCCATAACGCTCCACAGCTGAGCGCCTGAGGAAAAAGTGGGAGGAGGAGGAGGAGGAGAGACTGAGGCAGATTTCCATCCCAGTGGAGCCAAAAAGTGAGAACATCCGTCTGACATGTGTCAGGTTTTTCCCGTCTGAGTTTTTCTTTTTATTTGGCTGTGACGTCTGAATTTCTCCTCAACCGTGAAAAAAAAATTCTCCGCGAGCCCCTTCGGCAAAACAAACCCATTATCGATGATCTATAACGTCACACTGCGTCACCACCTGGTCGGAATCTTCACGCACCTTTTAATGCTGTCCACTAGGGGGCAGGAGCAGACTGTGCTGTGCTCAGTTAGCTTAATTTACATGTGTCGTTAAGGTGGACGGACCACTGAAATGCCAAATCAGGGTGACATTTCATGATTTTTGCATGTTTCTGCAATTTCCCCGTTACATTTTTACTTTTCTGGACATGATTTGGGCAAATGTGCACATAAGGAGGAAATAAATTGTTAGCATTTTTTAGTCCCTCCACATATATTACAAACGGCTTCACAGGAATTTGATAAACAGAGGAACAACACACGTGTAATGATAAAATAAACAAAAAAACGCTCACACATTACCCCCAAAAAAGTTAATATAGTGTAAATATCGACATTCAAACATGTGAATCGAACCTAAAAGGACATAATGGTGTTGAAACGATATGTAACGTGACTGTTGTTAACACCAGTGGCACAATTTGTAGCTTAGCATGTCATAAACAACACAACATTTGCGTTTGTGTGTAAAGCATTTAAAATGTCTGCTGTGATTAGAATGAAGAATGCTGTGCACAGACTTTGTTAGCCACAAAAAAACATGTTCTATTTTACAACATGGTTTACAACATTTTCCCTCTGAGCGTTAGTGAGACAGATCTCATGTGTGTGTGTGTTACTTGTCCTCAGAGTGTCCTCCCCTTGGCCTGGAGTCCCACAGGGTGGAGGACGACCAGCTGTTGGCCTCATCACAGTCCCACCACGGCTTCGCAGCCCAGAGGGGACGTCTGAACATGCAGGTACGTTGATGTTAAGTGCCACTCAGTGACCTGAATCATCGAGGGAGGAACGACCCGACACCTGCACTTTGGTGGTTCTTGAGGACGTTTCATCCTGAGGAACTAGGGCAGCTTCTTGGACACATATCCCAGACCCGACAAAGTCCACATGCTACCGTTCAACCTCCACTTGAGGTTCCGGTGGTCTGTGTGTGTACCTACAGCCTCCTTTGTGGAGGTACCTGGACCGGGTCTGGACCTCTGTTCGGTCTCGTCTCTTTCAGGCCTCGTCCAACGAGGACGACCTGTACGGTGGTGCCTGGTGCGCCGAGCCGGAGGAACGTAACCACTGGTTTGAGGTGGACGCTCGCAGGGAGGTGGAGTTCAGCGGCCTCATCACACAGGGGAGAAACTCGGAGCAACAGTGAGTACACATCAACCCCTGCCTTCAAGGCTAGGAAGCATTTGACTGCAAAGGCTCTGCCTCTCAAGACAACGTCCAACCTGCTTCTCGTCACAGCGAGGACTTTGTCTCCTCCTACTTCGTGGCCTTCAGCAACGACAGCCGTGATTGGACGGTGCTGCACGATGGCTACGCTGAGTGGGTGAGCGGAGGCAGCACCGCAACAGGCCTGGAGCCTTCGTCCAGCCTTTGAGTTCCGCTCCCAACTGTCTCATCTGTCCCCTAGTTGTTCTACGGCAATGTGGATAAAGACACGCCTGTGATAAACCAGTTCCAAGTACCTGTGGTGGCCCGGTACTTCCGGATCCTCCCTCAGAGCTGGAACGGCACTCTGTGTCTCCGGGCCGAGGTCTTGGCCTGCCAGCTGCCGAGTGAGGACCACAATGGACGTCCTCGTCCACTAATATCACAAGCAAACCTGACTGCGCGTCTGTCCTGTGAGACTGACGTCTTCTTCCTGTGGTTCCCAGGCAAGTATCATGGTGAAAATGAGGTCAACGCCTCCGACGACCTGGACTTCAGACATCATAACTACAAGGACATGAGACAGGTCAGCATCTCCATTAGCCAACAAACGAGATTCATCATTTCACATCTGAAAGTCTTCGTCCTTGATGTTTGTATTCTGTTGTCTCGTGCCTTGTTGTCCACTCCAGATGATGAAGGTGATAAATGAGCAATGTCCAAACATCACCAGGATCTACAACATCGGGAAGAGTTTCCAGGGCCTGAAGATGTACGCCATGGAGATCACAGACAAACCAGGAGAGCACGAGATAGGTGGCCAAGCAGCCTCACACAAACACCCTGCAAGACACACCCACACTTGTGTGTGTTCCTCACATTCGTTGTGTTGTTGTCAGGTGAACCCGAGTTCCGTTACACAGCTGGTCTCCATGGCAATGAGGCGCTGGGCCGAGAACTTCTCCTCCTGCTGATGCAATTCCTGTGCAGGGAGTACAATGACGACAACCCCAGGGTGCGCCGCCTGGTGGACACAGTGAGAATACACATCGTGCCCTCGCTCAACCCTGACGCCTACGAGTTGGCCTACGAGATGGTGAGGTCACATCTTTCCCACGATGCCTTTCATGGGCAGATGGATCCAGCAGATGCAGAACACATTGGTGCTCAAATTGGAGTTTTAACCCGTGTTATTGGCCAGGGGCAGAATCTGAGGACATTTGGATCCCCCTGAAATGTCCAAGGGTACTTAGCAGAGGGGGACAAGCTTAAATATGGTTGCACTGAAATCCTGCACACCTCTTCCTCCACATTGCAGGGATCAGAAATGGGAAATTGGGCTTTGGGCCATTGGACAGAAGAAGGCTACGACATCTTCCAGAACTTCCCAGACCTCAACAGCATTTTATGGGGAGCAGATGATCGAGGCTGGGTGCCTCGGATTGTCCCGAACCATCACATCCCACTCCCGGAAAACGCCCTCAACGGATCGGTGAGTTCCTGTCCGGACAGCCCGGACGGCGTAAACGCTGCCCCTCATTGTCTGGTTCTCCCTGCTCCCTGTCCACAGATCGCGGTGGAGACCAAAGCCATCATCTCCTGGATGGAACGCAACCCATTTGTCCTGGGAGCCAATTTGCAAGGAGGAGAGAAGCTGGTGTCTTACCCATTTGACATGCAGAGGCCTCCGGTATCTACGACCTTCTCAGCCTCTGGAACCCCATCTAGAACATTCACCGCTGTGGTAACCACGACTGTCCACCCCTGACAGGCGAATGACGCTCGGCGAGGCTGGAGGCTGAACCCGGAGCGCGAGATGAACGAGGAGACGTGGGCGCGCATTCAGCGTCAGAACGAAGGAGCTCTGCGAGAGACGCCCGACGACGCCATGTTCCGATGGCTGGCGATGTCCTACGCCCACAGCCACCTCACCATGACGGAGACGTACCGCGGCTCCTGTCACGGCGACGACGTTACCGGGGCGCAGGGCATTGTCAACAGAGCCACTTGGATGCCCACCGTAGGCAGTAAGTTCTAAAGCACCGACAGAGGCCTCAAACGCCAAAATGGGGACAAAATTTCGAGTGGTAGAGCGAGAAACACATCAACCTAGCAAACAAGCTAATCTTTAGATGTTACGATTCCTGCAAAACAGTTTAAACTTGGGTATTCTTGTGGTACACGCTAAATTTCCCTCTTCAGGTATGAACGACTTCAGCTACCTGCACACCAACTGCTTCGAGCTCTCCATGTTCCTGGGCTGCGACAAGTTCCCTCACGAAAGCGAGCTACCGCTAGAGTGGGAGAACAACCGTGAATCTCTCCTGTCCTTCATTGAGCAAGTGAGAGGGACACGCCCACGTCTTAAGTCAGACGGCCGCCTCTTGTCCATTCTGTAGATCTCCCCCCCAAAACCTTTGTGTTCCTGTGCAGGTCCATCGTGGGATCAAAGGAATGGTGAGGGACATGGAGGGGGACCCTCTGGGCAATGCCACTATTTCGGTGGAGGGAATCAGGCATGATGTCAAAACAGGTGCGATCTCTCAGCTCCGCAGTTTGCCGCCGCCTCACTTCCTGTTTGTTGCTTATTCCCCCCTCGTGAACTTTGCTCTCAGCTCAGAGCCAGAGGACCTATAGATATCGGTTATGTTGACGAGATGCAACTGTGCTCGCTGAATTCTAGTACAACTTAAACTGGAAACCATTCCACTGCAGCTGTCAGGAAATGAGCTGTTTTGGTAACAGGAAGTCCAACGTGTCTCTTTCATCTCAGCTTCCGGTGGTGATTACTGGCGCCTGCTCAACCCCGGCGAGTACCGGGTGACGGCCAAAGCAGACGGCTACACGCCTCAGACTCGACTCTGCATGGTGGGCTACGACTCCGGGGCCACGCAGTGCAGCTTCGTCTTACCCAAGTCCAACTGGAACCGCATCAAGCAAATCATGGCCCTGCACGGCAACAAGCCCATCCGGTTCGTCCCAAAACCCACGGCAGCCAGGACGACGCCGGCCAGCACGCCCAGCACTGCCAGGGGAACCATGTCGCCCTCCTCTAGTCTTAATGCGGAGCGTCTAAGGAGGCTACGACTTATGCGTCTGCGCCGTTTGCGAATGCAGCGGCAACGTGCGAATCAGTCAACCACTCCTACAACCTCAACCACAACCACCACAACAACCACCACAACAACGATCCAACCCGAGACAACCACCTCCTGGTATGACCTCTGGTTCCCTGTGGACAGCTGGTCAACCGAGAACCCCTTTGACAGTGTCAACTTTGACTCGGTCCCCACACAGGACTACCCTTTCGAATACAAAATCGATTAAAGGCCGTGACTTACCAGGTCCACGTCCGTCATACACTTCTGTTTGCTACTACATCCATTACACACAAGCTGTGACTGATACCTTCATATCCAACATCACCTCTGGTTTCTCCTGTATTGCAGCACCATCTCACTGCTCCACACACGTTATGAAAACCATGTCTGCGACTTCCCAAAGTGTCCAATCTCCTCCTCATCTGGAATTCAAGCACCTTATGGTTGTTCTTCTAGAAGTTGTACTGTTGTGAGGATGTGTGTAGTTCATCAGCAGGTCTGCAGGCTTTTGAGAGGACACACACGACACAGACTGTAAGAAATCTCTGAACATCGGGTCTTCTGTCATTGGACAGCCCACACGACGATGCCCCACAACAGGAGCCAACTGCGAGTTGGTGGTGAAAGTTCATGGTGGTCATCATACAGGCAAACCGTTGGGCTTTGACTTCCTTACACAGTAACAAAGCTGAACCCTGCTTTCTTTAGCCTTTAATACAGAGGACACAATTTCTTCTGCCTGCCTGGACTGTGGTCCACTCGGAGCCTGACAGACCTGGAGAACCACAAACATTCACACAGAGATATCCTACACACAATTGCAGTGGTGGGACTGTTGTCTTGTGGCAGACTTGGAATGAAGACATAGATGTGTTTCTGCTGAGCAGAGACAAGCTGGGTTGTTTGTGCGATTCGTTAGTCAGCCACATTTAGATCCCCAAATTTATACGTTTCCCAGAAAAAAAATTGCAAAATGTGTTTCTCTCACCGAGCTTCATTGTGTCACTGTGGGCTGTCGCATTGCTGTTTTTAATGAAGGACTTTTCTACAAAACCCCGCCGTCTGGTTACTGATTTCTGAGAAAGCTAAGTAAATCTGGACCCATGAATGGACAGATGAGACATGTCTCATAATTAATCCACACACTCCATCTTGGGGACTCAACATCCACCTTCGGAACGTTCCTTTCACATTCCTCATGTCCATGTCTCCTGACCTGGTGTCCATCCACTGGGATATTTCATTGTCTCTGCTGGTGCTTTGACATACTCCAGCAGCAGCAGGCCTGTTGTTACCCTTTGACCTTCTTCTTTTTGCCTCCGGTGTAGCGGAAACTTTTCAAAGGGTTTCTCCCTCGGGTGTTTTTCTGGAGGGAGAAGACGGAGACGAAGAAGTGAAGGTTACAGGATCGGGGAGGCGCTGACAAGAAGAAAACCCTCTGGGTGCAAAACTGAGCGGTGAAGCAACCGGCCGGCCACATGTGGAACAGAGGTACAGCGCCCCCTAGGTGACAACTCTGACAACTTCAAAGATTCAAAGCTTTACTGTCATATGTACAGTATAGAAACAAGTTGCCCAGCACAATGAAATTCTTTCTTTGTTTGTTTTCGGATTTTTGGAGTACAACTCGTCGTAGGACCATGTTTGTGCCTATGTGTTGGTGCCAATGTGTGTGTGTGTGTGTGTGTGTGTGTGTGTGTGTGTGTGTGTGTGTGTGTGTGCGCGTGCGTGCATCTTCCTGCTCCTCTGCTTTGCCTGAGTGGTGAAGCATTGCGTCCCATTACCTTGAACTTCGGCGTGACGAGTCCCCGAGAGCCTCCTGGCTTTCCGTTGTCCCTCCACCTCCTCTTCTTTCTGCCCAAAAGCGGGTTAACTGAGCCTTTCAGCGCTGCGGGGACTGGGACAAAAAAGACACAACATGCAGGAGTCTAAGGCGGAGAATCTCTGCGATGGCTGCAAAAATTCTACACACTGCCTACAAAACCCCAGTGTGTGTGTAAGTGTGGGTGAACATCTCACCAAGGTACTCAGGAACGTTCTTCAGGTGAGGCTTGATCACGGCGGGGTGCAGGTCTTTGTCGTGCCTAAGCAGCTGCAGATCTCTGGGGTTGTCGTCGAAGTATGTCTACATGACAGCAGAGACGTCCAATCAGCGAGGAGGAGCAGCCTGGGCGTGAGTTCTGATTGGTGCATGCAGGTGGCAGGGCAGACTGACCTTGAGTTTCTCAGAGTTCAGGAGCTCCTGTTTGATCTCCTTTAGCCGCGCCTCCTTCACTGCCTGCTTGGTCACCGACCGCATGGCGTCCTGCAAATATCAAAGCAAACGTGAGCGTGCCTAGCTTAGCCTAGCTTGCCAAGTTAATGAAAGTTAGAACAGAGAGGAGAAACAGCGCACGTACCCGACATCGGTACCGGAAACCTTCGATCTCCTCCATCTTAAACTGGTATGGTTGCAGGACACAGGTGACTTTGTCTGATGATGTAAAAACAGACGTAAAAAACTAGCCAAAGCTCACCGGGCCCCCCGGTGAACATGCAGAGCAACTACATCTAAACTACCTCCTTGAAGAGCCTCCTCCACTTCCGACAGCAGGGGAAGCTCTGTGTGGGCGATGAAGGATAGAGCTGTGCCGTGTTTGTCCGCTCGCGCCGTCCTAGAGCGGCGCAAAAACAATCGTCAGTCACCCGGTAAAGGGGAGAGGAGCAGCACTCACGCGCCAGGGGACGAGGCCCACCTGCCCACTCGATGGATGTAGGACTCCACGGTGGTAGGGAAGTCAAAGTTGATGACGCTGGCGACATCCTGGAAGTCTATGCCTCTGGAGACGCCGTATTCTTTGTCTTTGCTCCTGAGAAGGAGAGACATCACGACGACGTGTTGACAAAAATAAGGACATGCAGTTGGCCATTTCTCTGAGCCAAGGTTTGATGCAAATACTGACATGTCTTGGTATACAAGTTTGATTTGTTCCGTGACCTTACTCATAGCCAATCTGCTTGAATCTCAAATGATTTATTTCTCATTCAGAGTAACTAGGATAATCTAGTTAAAACAAATAAATGCAATGAAATAAATAAACTCAATAGAATAAATAGAATAATCTGTACATATTTTCTTCTCCTTGTGTACATACTTTCCTCCTTAAATTGCACAGAATTTATTCATCTATCATTACTTCTTTCTTTAGTTGTGACATCTGGTGCAGGGCGGCAAAGTAAGAATATCATTGTGCATGGAAACATGTTTCTTTACTGTACATAGGACGGTAAAGCTTTGAATCTAAATTAATCGTACTCCGTTCCAGCCACATTTTCCCAGAATCATGTGGTTTGGTCCCAGTTAAACCCTTGTTGTGAACACAGCCTTCCTCCTGTAGCAACGCCTACAGCCAAACGTGTGACGTATCCCTCCGCCGCACTAGACGCTTCCCCATGCCTCACCACAAAGCGGATGTTGGTTCTCTTCTTAAGGTTCTCAAACCACCCATGACAAGCCTTGAATGACTCTTCCAATGCTGAACTTCCTACTTCTTGTAGTTCTTGTAGTTTCAAGTGGTCATAGATGGTACAAGCTGTCATGAATAGTGCGAACCCATGCGCCAACTACCGCTGGTGTCACAAAGCACCACTCCTAACTCGGATTTACGCTCCTCTCCCCAACCCAAATATGGACCCAGAGACGGCTCAGATTTCAAAAACCCATATATTCAGCTCCTCCTACGACAAGACGGGCAGTCCCAGTGGGACAACGACAGAAGACAGAGTACCATATAATGCGCCTTTCATACTCACTTCCCCCCCTTGGCTGCGCTCTTCTTCCCTCTGCCAGTGGACGTCTGCGGCGTGGTGGGATCATCCAGGCTGTGCTCGTCTGTGGCGATGATGTAATCGTAGAAGCCCTGGTTGAACTGCGTGATGATGTGGCACCTGCAGCGACAGCGAGAAGATGAGATGATTGAAGAAAAGCTCCGCCCCGAACAGGAAGTGGCCCCCACACATCCTCCTCCTCCCACCTGGACTGGACCGGCAGCTCTGAGTTGAGCACGCAGGCCGGGATGCTGAACTGTTCCAGGAACAGCTTGAGCCGGTAGCATCGGTCCACGGTGCCCACGAACACCAGCGTCTTGCCCTGGACCAGCCGCAGCTTCAGCAGTGTGTAGATCAGCAGGAACTTGTCCTCCTCCTCACACTTGATGCTGAACTGCTGCAGCTGAGAGCAGTCGGGGAGCTGAGAGCCCTGCAGCTTCAGGATCACCTGGCGCCGGCAAAAGACAAGGTCCCTGGTTAGTGGGGTGGTCCCTGGTTAGTGAGGTGCCCCCTGGTGGCAGGACTATAAGTCGCCTTGTTTACTATTCACACTTTAATGTAATTCTCAATGTTTACCATATTTTCTGGAGTACAAGTGGCATTTTTTTCCATAGTTTTTCATGTCTATGTTTTATGTAGCTGAATAACCATCAATGTATTACTTTAAATGGTAGTGTGCTGTGCACCTATTCAGTCTTTGCTTTCTTTTTTCTATTGTTATTTTTAGAATTCATGTTATTACCGTATGTTATGATAATTGTATATAAATTTTTCTTTTTTTTAAAACTCATTTTTTGAAATCTTTTTTTCATTCTTATACCTTTTGCACCAGAACTCAGCACTAGAGATGTCCAGATATTAGCATAAAAATGTAATATCGGTATCGGATTTTTTTGCTTTAAAACCGATAAAATAAAAGCCGATAAAAATAAAATAATGCTTGCGTTACACCGAAATAGTGCCTTTGCGCTCCTGAAGCGTTTACCGGCGCACATATCGGTATCGGCTGTTGTCGGTATCAGTAAATTGAGTTGGACAATATCAGCATATCGGATATCGGCCAAAAAGGCAATATCGGACATTCGTGCTCAGCACCTTACTTTCATTGCACAATGCCAACTGCTGAAATGACAATAAAAAGCCTCCTGATTCCTAAGCTTGCCTTTCAAGATGAAATGTCTGCTCTCGGTCTCTGATTTTGTAAAACAAATCTCTCCAAAAACAGCAACTTATGGTCAGGCGCAACGAAAAAAATATGTTTTTTCTTCATTAATATGCATTTGTATGGCTGGTGAGACTGATTCTCATGAGCGACTTAAAGTCAGGAAAATACGGAAACTCTGAGCAACTTGATAGTTTTGCCTCCTCAAAATCACAATTCTAAGCATTTCATTAAGAGGCGAAGTGGTACCCTCACAGGGTTATGAAGCAGCAGCTCCTTCAGGGTCTGAACGTCTTCGGTGAAAGTGGCCGACATCAGGAAGGACTGGTAAATCTTTGGCAAATGGCTGTGAGAACAGATGGGCAGACGGACACAGACACTTTTGTTGCTGAATGAGACCTGAACCAGCACAGTCAGCATGCATGTGTGTGCGTGTTTGTATGAGAGTGTTTGTGCGTGTGTATGTGCGTGTGCGTGCATACCACAGCAGGCTTTTCAGGTCAGCCTCAAAGCCAAAGGAGAAGAGCAGGTCGGCCTCGTCCACCACCAGCATCTCTAAGGACGACTGCAGCACCAGATTGTGGGCATTGAGGTGGAGCAGCACACGGGACGGCGTGCCCACCACCACGTCCGGCTTCTCCATCAGGATCGGCCTGTGGGTCAATGACAATCAAGTCTCCCTCAAGCTGCTATGCGATCTCCACTCGACCGTCTGACCTCTGAACCCACTAACCTCTGTGACGACAGGTCAGCTTTGCTCGAGACGTCAGCGACGCGCACGTCTCGAGAGCAGTAGGCCGTCAGCTGCCTCACCATGGTCTGAACCTGCTGTCCCAGCTCCTTGGTGGGCACTAGGACCAGCGCCCGCACGTCCTGCTCTCTAACGCTCTGAGGAGAGTTATGGCGTAGATCATTGTGTGAGTCTTACAAGTGACCGCAAGTTTTAACCATCAGCTGAGATAGATTTAAAATAAATTGCGTTTATACCACCTATATACCACTATATATCTGGTCCCTTGGCGGTCACTCCCACACAGATGTGAGAATGAGTTGGATGAACCAGCTTTGGACAATCACCTGTTTAGAGTTGAGTATTCGCTGAATGACGGGGATGGCGTATGCTGCAGTTTTTCCCGATCCTGTGCGAGCCCGAGCCAGCATGTCTTTGCCCTCCAGAGCCAAAGGGATGGACTTCTCCTGGATCAGGGTGGGCTGGGACCAACCCAGGTCGGCCACCGCCTGAGGGACAGAACAGGGTGGTGTGTTATCACTGCTCTGGCTATGACTTTGTTATGGCACAAACAACATCTCATCTGCGAGACTACAACCTTTACTTAGATCTGGCCAGAATAATGAGAACTATAGGTCATTGACAAAGTAGTATGTGGAATTTGTCTTTATGTTCGGCATGAGTTTGACAGTGACAACGACTGATTTGTCATCATGCAAGATTAGAGAAAACTTCCATAACTACGTCTTCTTATTCTCGTACTGCGCATTTTGGGGGCATTTTCACACGAGTGTGCGTGGGACAGAGGGACCGGGAGAGAAAGCGGGCGGAGAGAGGCAGGTAGGGAGAAAATGGGTAGACAGAGACACAGAATGAAAGAGGGACCATTATCGATGTTTGTCATTAGAGCATTGCCCTTTTTAAAAACTTGAGCGTGAACTTGTTGACTAGCAAATTAGCTGGGTTCCACACAAGCAGTGAGTACAGCTCCATTTGCGCCTCGTAACGCCATGACAAAGCTAAGCTGAGCCCCGTATATCTCTGCCACTTTACTTACACATACTCGCTTAATAACAATGACGATTTTGTACCTTTAATAAGCGGTCGTCTAAGCCCATTTCGTGAAACTGCAGCCTGTCGGTCGCCATGTTTGCTCCCACGCCGCATCTACCGTACACGTGCGGCGCAGGATATTTACGTCATAACGCCACCGTACTGCAGTTATCATAATGACCACACGAGGTCACTCTAGCATGAAAGAAAGCATAAATTCCGATTGCGGGCTATAAAAGTACTTGGGAAAAATTGATTGCGCTTTGTAGTACGTTGTTATCACAACATTTTCTTTGTTTTTATAGTTTTGAAAAGCCTTTGGTGGATATTGAATCATTGTACCAGTAAACGGGTGACATATGAAATTCTATGTAATATTGAAGATACTGAATTTAAAAATAAAAGCACAATCTTTATTAGTGACAACAAGTGAATGAATGCCACTGTGGAACTAACAGGACAAACACAGCAAATATGTTGATTTATAGATACATGCATACACACTTGACCACAGAGTCCAGCAGCCCTGATATCAAATCAACTGAGCTGTGTTGACCTGCCTCAATATGTATCAAAATAATGCCAAAACTTCGAAAGCAGAATCATCTGTGTTGAAATAAACTCATTAATCGTGTACCAGTTGTTCAGTCACTGCAGTTGCACAATCAAAATACAAGCATGTGTGTGTGCACGTGTGTGTGCAGTGTCCAGTCATTGCCAAGTTCTGTTTCTCCTTTCGAACTTTCCTGCCTTAGTCGAGATGAGATCACAGGTGTCAGCTGTTATTTCGACATGCTGGAGTGATTTAATGTTGCCATCTTGCCTCGCAAGAACCAAACCCGGCGCCTGTCCAGCACTTCTCCAAAACAACATAATGACTCGTTGACGAGTCACATGGCGCAGAGTTTCATCGCAACGTGCCGAAAGGGGCGTGGCTCTGCTAATCGATTAGCAGCAGCGTGCAGAGAGTCTGGGCACGGCGAGGACCTGTAAACGAACAATAATGAGAGAACAACCTCCTTTCAAATGGCTTGGAAAGTATGTGCATTGCCCACAGATGTTGCCAGTTTTTGATAAAAAGCCATTAATCAGAGACGTGAGACTTCAGAGAGGAATTCTAATAAACACATCAGCGCAGGGATTTGTAGCCTTGATAC
Organism: Carapus acus; assembly: GCA_900312935.1. Lineage (NCBI taxonomy): Eukaryota > Metazoa > Chordata > Actinopteri > Ophidiiformes > Carapidae > Carapus > Carapus acus. The sequence goes on along the minus strand of OMPJ01046182.1, from coordinate 63,725 downwards.
ATCCTGAGATGTTTGCTGCTCTGACTGATGATGACTCTGCACTCTTCACTCTTTTACGATGAAGCTGCGGCATAGTCCGTTTCATTCCTGGTGGCGCAACATCCCTGCACCTCTCTGATTATCTCTGGTTTATACCCTCAGATGGACTCAAAGAGCATGTTGAAATTGGATCGCTAAATCCTAATCCTCAATTTTTTGGAAAGATTTCACAAAATAATGACGTTATTTGTCCCCTCCTCAGTCGCTGAGGCTTCTGGGCCTGATCAGTCGCAGCTGTTTTGGAAGCCCAGGAATTATTAGCATTTAATTGCTTTTTCCCGTTCTGAACATTTTGGGGAAACATCTAAAGTTCAAGCCCCCGAGCGGCGATGCAAACTTCCCTTTGCCGAAAAGCAAACCTCAGCGACGAGGAAGGAAAGCATGTGATGGCCTCCAAAGGCAGAGGAGGAGGAGGAGATGTGGTGGATTTCACAGCTGTGGCGGCTCCTTGTGTCCTCAAGTGCGTCTGATGCATAATCATGTGTCGCCCCATAAGAGTCCAACTCTTCACTGGACAAATTCACCACATCCATGAATAAAGATGGGAGAGGGGATAAAAGGTCAGTTGGTTATGAGTACTAATCCTTCATTTCCTGTGGCGTTTGGCAGCAGAGTGGGATTATTATGCGTCGTGACCTAGAGGCAAATGTCTGACTTCACTGAAAAATTAACTCTGGGCTCCACACGTCTTTGCAAACCTTTCGTAGTGGATCCAGAGTGGTGCAACTCTAATTAAGTATAATCACAGAATTATCACTTCTGTCCGAGCACACACAACGTGACGGTTACCCGAGACTTCTGGGAGACATGAAATCGGTTGTCCCCGCAAGGAGGGTGGGGGCGGCGGCAGGGAGGCAGCGTGGGGACAGCAGAGGACGCGGACAGCAGAGACGAGGGAGGAGGCGTGGGGGACAGCAGAGGACATGGACAGCAGAGATGAGGGAGGAGACGAGGCCCGAAGAAATGACAAACTCATTTAAGAAGTCAGTCAGCTGATGTGGAACCGAAATCTGTGTGTAGGCATATTGTCTGCCACCCACAATGTGCATATGTGTGTGTGTGTGTGTGTGTGTGTGTGTGTGTGACAGTGCAGTTCATTTAATTGATCTTCAACGTACACCCAGTCTCACACACACACCGGCTCACTCCTCCAAACACTCCAGCAGGCCGAGTCAAAGCCCTTAAGCAAGGAGTGTGTGTGTGTGTGTGTGTGTGTGTGTGTGTGCGTGTGTGTGTGTGTGTGTGTGTGTGTGTGGGGGGCTGGCGGGTTAGCCGGATATTCCGCGCTTGG
>OMPJ01046182.1:52309-62375 GCA_900312935.1 Carapus acus | reverse complement strand
TTGTACTGGGGGACAGAGTTGGAGGGTGTGTGTGTGTGTGTGTGTGTGTGTGTGTGTGTGTGTGTGTGTGTGTGTGTGTGTGTGTGTGTGTTGGGGGGCTGGCGGGTTAGCCGGATATTCCGCGCTTGGGCCCGAGTGTTTGTGTTCACCTTTGTGACTTTCTTATGTTGCGTTACCCTGTGTCATGTAGTGCTGTTGTGTTAAGTTAAATGAGGTTAAGTTAAGTTAAGTTAAGTTAAGTTAAGTTAATATTTTCATGCTATTTCCTGTGGAAGTCTACGTCCCACCCTCGTCTGTCTGTCCATCCCGCTGACAGCATGTCCTTTATTGCCGTGCTGAGCCACGTGAGCATCGGGCGACAACATGTGACTTATTAGAAATTAATAAAGTTTCAGAAAACATGAGGTGCTACCGTTTGATGCTTTTGGGGTCCGTGTGAGCTCCGCCCCCTTGATGTGAGGAGAGGAGGGGGCGGAGCCTACTGGGCTTTTTAATGATCTCATCTGCACTTGCGGCTCAACCCCACAGTCCATGGCCGAGCATCCCGTTTCCTTCGTTATCAGGGAACGGTGATCATGTCGCCCAGAAGACCCATTGTGGCCGTTTTATTCATCGTGGCAGGAGCGCTGACGGTGATTTTTGGAACAGTATTTTTGTTTGTGGGTCCACATATTTTTGACTCCCAGATAGTGAAGGTAAGAGATATGAGATGTATTTCAAATGCAGTCTGCAAGTGCGGACAGTTATTCATTCATATGGGATTGGCAAATGAAAAGTAATATGCTGATATGATGCTGACCCAAAGCATATTCATTTACTATGTATGGCAATTAGTTGCTAGAAATACTCTCTAAGTTCAATGTTCAAGTTAAGTCTCACTGTCTCACACATTTTCTGGACTGCATCCCCCTTTGCACAGTGATATACACTGTGGGCTTCAGACATCTGAATTGATAATAATGCTACTGGTACACCTGATGGAACATGTGATCTCTATAACCTTCTGGCATCCTCTGCGGCTCCTCTTTTATACGCAAGTGAGTTCTGTACCTCTGGTTTGGTAATTCTGCTGACCAGTCTTGCACGATATGGTTCACTGCCTGCAAATTTTGAACCAACCTGTATATATTAGATCATTTTCAGTTGCATCATGGTCCAAAGTGGTTAGTTACTACCTGAGGAGTCATGAAACATATCACAGTGATAGTCTGAAAAGTTGTTGTGTTTTTGTTTGTGTTTGTTGTGAATTTGATGGTTTCCCGGCCAGTCTGCCTTTGCGTTCTCTGTCTGCAACATTTAACCTAGCTAGATCAAAATACACTCCTTCTTAGGAGTACCAGATTTTTCTTTCAATTTCCTCAATGCCTCCCTTTCTAATGTATGAAAGGACATTTGGTATTCTGATCTTACTGCCATCTGCGTTTAGTCTTTATTCCCTCTGGGCACCTGCAATAATGTAGGTTTAATCCTGGCTGCGGGTTAACCAGGCCTCCATCCCCACTCGACTCCCCCTTCGCCAGCACTGCATCCCCTCTGCACGTGTGTGTGACCTTCAGCATCTCTCTTGATTGTGGCCGCATCCTCAGCAATCTATGGCAAAGCAGCATCCACCATATTGTCTTTGCTGGGCGTCCCATCAGGGCTGGGCAGGCTGTTGGCGTCCTGTGTTACACGGTGATGCGTTTAATGCCCGAGGGTGAACATTAACAACTGCACTGACACGACAGGAGTTGTGTAATCGTTGGTCACTGCTGTTGCCTGAACTCATTGTTTTGCTCACCAAGAGTTTGGTATGCATGTTTCTCTCCTGCTCTTGCAGTCTCTCTCAATCTTCTCTGTGTCTTTCAACAGCACGTACTGTACCACACGGTCACAGATCTCTCGACTAGGCATCGATGTTAGCGACGCCACACCCTCCAGTCTGAGGGTCTAAGGAGCCTCTAGAACAGTATTTCTGAACAGAGTCATCAGGGCTGGGCTTCTCTCAACTTGAGGATGACGTCACCAAAACAGCTCACAAGGGAGAAAGAGTTCTTTTCTGATTTTATCGATCAGAGAAGATGAATTTGATTAGAGCGCAAATGAATTCATATTCAGAGGGACCTCAAAAAAAACCTAGATAAAAAACACAGACAACAAAAAAAGGTGGTGAAGTGGTGTGTGTTGATTTTATCACATACTTCGCGAATGTCTAAATTCCAATACATATGCACCATATAAATTGAAATTATTATCATCATTATGTTCTGCAGTTTTCTTATTTCATGTAAACTGACAATTGATTTCTGTCTATTTTCAATTTTGACTTTTTATCTACATCCCCAGCATTTATTTCTACACAAAAATACAGAAATCTGCCTGCTGCATTTTCACCCAATCTGTGAATGTGAACACACATACCCATAAACCATGCAGTGACATTGCTCAAGCGCCCCTCGACAATGCCCAGCAGGCTTTTGTTCCTAAGAAGAAGTGACAAACAACAAAACTCCCTTGGAGTCAATCAAATATGTCAGATTGTGATTGAGTTGTGAATAGTTTGTATTCGGCGGCTGATGGTGCGTCAGAATAAACCTTACAGAATTTAAAATGCATCAATCAAATACTCATACGTTGAAATTGAGATGTAACGTGAGCCATCAAATCCCGATCAAAGATAACGGTCGTTGGCTCCGGTGGTGTGAGAGAGATTTGATGTGCACACACACATCCCTCCTCTCTCACTGCAAAATCGTAACCAACTGTATTTGGGTAAAAGACTCTATTGTCTTTCTCACAACCTGACTATTCAGCTCAAAACATGCGTGAAGTCCATTACACATTCTGTGTAAAATCAGAGCTCTAACAAAACTGCATCATTATCATCATCATCGTTGTTGTTGTTATTGCTACCTCTCTCTGCCTTCTTTAAGTACTACTAAAGTACTCCTTACGAGCAACTGACAGCATTACGGCAGATCTGCAAAATTCTTCTTTTTCCGGGACATAATCCCGTCAATGGACGCGTGTCTTGGACTTAACACGTGTCCTCGCCTATGTGTGTCCCGGCCTCCGTGCGTCCTCTTCTCCGCCCACAGAGGCATGTTTTCAGCGGCCTAATTGGGAGAACTACACCTCCCATGATGCTTTGCGGGCGGAGGGGGCGCGGCTCGGAGATATAAATAGGTCAACGCCAGCAGTATGTCAACAATGGTGCTGCGTGCCGACTGAGCCTTGACAAGACACATTATTGTTGTTGTTGTTTGCTGGAGACGCGCTCACAAACATGCCCGTAGACAAATCGAAAGTGGCGATCGGCTTCGCCGTGGCGGGAATCGTGACGGTGCTTTTCGGCGCCGTCCTTACCTTCGTAGGACCGTTGATTATTGACGACCAGATCGTGAAGGTAAGAGGTACTCCGTGCATGATAACGGTCGCAAGGTGAGCCGTGCCGGCGCGGGCTCACCTGTCGGTATTCACAAATTACTGAGCTTTGCGTTGTTTGGCTCTAATCACCACCAACAAACCGGTAGAGCCTGCAGCATGTTTCACTGATATTGGTGTGAAATTTTGACAATTGCGAGTGTTTTTTTTTGTGTTTGATAACCCCAATGTATAGGCTCCTGTGAATACTGCCACGTTTTATCTGAATCACTGACTTTATCGTGTCTCTGTTATTTCATCATTGTATTATTGCTGAATACGCTTTTATGTTGCAGCTATATTACAAGATCAACACTGTAAATTAACTGTTTAGTGAAGACTTTGCATTTTATTTTGAAGTTTACCTCCGACAATGTCATCCAAAGCATTTTCCATAAATGAAGAGATGTAAGGAAACTAACAGAAGGTCATTGAATGCGGCGGAATTTGACTTGTAGCCTGGGCATCACCACCCAGCTCTAAATGAGAAGTGAAACAACCCAAAGTTGACTGTTGGGGGTTAAAATTTTTTTGTCTTGTGTCCTTTTGCTGTGTGCGAAGCACATCGAGTTCCTCGGACAAACACGTTTCCAAACACGAGTGTTGGGATCAGATTTCATTCAATCGGATGTGAACATCACATTGCCGAAGACTTCCTAGACATGTGCTTGATGTCATTTTAGGGACTTGTCTGCAACAGTTGACACGGAAAGCTGGAAGGGCCTCGAAACTGGACGGGGAGGGTTAGGGAAAGGGTTAGGGTTTGGTTGGTGCTGATTCTGAATCATCCGTTGATCAATTGAACAGAAAAACAGCCTCAGAACTAAACACAGCTGAACATTTTTGAGACAGCCTGGTGATAAAATGATTTACTGTGGGCAAACCCAGTTCGACTGATATGAATGGGGAGATATTCAGGTTCACGCTGACATAACAAACACACATTAAAGTAGGATTCCGCCGCATCTGGTGTAAAGCATGTTTTATTATTACGCCGTAAAAAGATAATCTTTGAAGTGCGTGGTTGAAGTGGTTGGGAGGCAGGAGAAGCCATGTCTCACCTGTCGTCATGCAAACAAAATAATGGAAAGTGAAAAAATTTTGTGATTTGCACCGGAGAGTCATTCTTATACTTGTTAAGTGCTGCTGAAGGCAGCTGAAGGTGACAAGAGTCAAACGTATTGCATTTTGTCGTGGCTATGGTGAGATCCGTGTATTCTCTTTGTCCCTGCAGAACACTGTCATCAACCCTAAGAACGACATGTCCTACACCATGTGGAAGGACGTCCCTGTGCCTTTTTTCATGTCCGTTTACTTCTACGACGTCCTCAACCCCAAGGAGATCCTAAAGGGAGAGAAGCCCATGGTGGAGCAGAGGGGACCCTATGTCTACAGGTATTGTCTGAAACATCACTTAACAAAATTCTCTTGAGGAAAACAAGGTTGAGACATACAAATACTTCCTACACGCTCATATATCCGGTGGCGAAACGCCTCTTATGCATTCTGCCGTGCTGTAACGCAGCACCCATGTCCCACAGAGGGGACGTTATTTCCTGGGACATGACTCAGCATTGAAAAGCATCCGTATGCGCTTTGCATGATGGGTTGACACCATGTGTGTCGCATTAGTATGCTACCTTTGTTAGTGTGACCCTGCGCAGCAGATTTACTATGAGGCGGAACTGAAAAACTGATTTGTGTGACACAGCGGCAACACAGATTTACCACTCAGACCGACGCTGACTAGGCGTTAATGCGCCTCTTGTAGCATTTATGCCTCCTGTGCATTAAAATGTAACCGCATCTGGCTTGGGCTCTGCTCAAAGTGCGACCTCTGACCCGTGATTTGTTTGGGGTCAGTCTCAAGTAAACTTGAGCTCCATCTCAGCAGATGTTGTGGGACGTAGCATTGTACGTGCCACGCTCATCGCTCTGCCACAAGAGAGTCCATGTGTGTGCGTCTAGAACAGGGGTCTCAACAGGGGCTGTTGAGCCCCCCCGTCCCCAAGTCGCGCCGTGACTTGTGGCCCGCTGATTGTAGCCAGCAATCATATTGGCCACTTTGAGACCGCTGGTATAGAACATAACAAGCGATACAGCTTGTTTTCATATGGTGAGCCAGATTCGAATGCCAAAACGCTCCAGGCTTCCACTTTGGCTGTGCACAGAGTGAATTTCAAGGCCTTTCAGACCTACAGGAGGACCACACATGTCTACACGCTTAGACAATGTGGACTGGAAATGAGCTGATCCATTTAAAGTGGCGTCTTTACCTGGACACGCACAACCCCCCCCCACATGTGATTAGCATCCCAATATTGCAAACGCTGGAAAACCTATAGACTCACAACTGCCAGAGCATCTGACCTACTTCCACAGAAGAAATATAGGTCACGTCTTTTACATTGCATTACAGCACCCCCCTCCCACCCCAGTTCCCCCAGATTTACACACACATATGGATTGTTATGTAACCGTGGCACAGAGCAGAGCACAGAGTGTACCTCGATCTCCATGGGTCGAGCTAAGGTCCACCGCTGCTTCTGATTTACATTCAGCCCTGATGAGAAACACATGTAAGGAAATAGTCCACGAAAAGGAAAGAGTTCTTATATGATGTGAGGGACAGGACTCTGCGGAAAGTGATGAGGGTGTGAAGGTAGTGAGGTAGTGAGGTATAGATCAGAATGGACAGGAGGTCAGGACGTTCAAATGGGTCAAAGCTTGAATTCTCCTGCAACCTCAGCTGGAAATGTTTTTGATCATGTTTTTCCCCCAGAAAGCGTCTCCAGAAGGAGAACATCACGTTTCACCCCAACCACACAGTCTCGTACAGGGAGTACCGCAGGTACTTCTTTGAGCCGTCCATGTCCAACGGCAACGAGTCTGACGTCGTCACCATTCCAAACATGCTGGTGCTGGTAAGATGCCCAGGCGGTCACAGCAGGCAGAGGGACGACTACACTGAATGCGGTCGATTATCGTAACTCCTTCTGCGTGTTTTCCTCAGGGAGCGGCGGTGATGATGGAAGATTTGCCATTTATGGTGCGCCTGATGATCAGCACCACCTTCAAGACGTTCAAGGAGGGACCTTTCCTCACCAAGACGGTCGGGGAGCTGATGTGGGGGTACGACAGCGGCATGGTGGACTTCCTGAATAAGTACCTGCCCGGCATGCTGCCCTCGTCTGGCAAGTTTGGGCTTTTTGCTGAGGTGAGAACCGAATACCTGCTCTTATTGTTCTAGTTTCACCTCCCCTTGCAAGGGTGGATTGTGCAGGCCTCTGTTTAAATTATGTGTGAATTTGAGAGTGTGTTTGTGTATGTGTGAGACATTGTATCACGCTGTGGTGTAAGTGAGCTGTTATCTTTGTTTGTGTCCAGTTCAACAACTCAAACACGGGCTTGTTCACCATCTTCACTGGAGAAGACGACATCAGGAAAGTCCACAAAGTGGACTCCTGGAATGGCATGAAGGAGGTGAGCTGTCACCACCGGGCGGAAAGGTCAAAGGCCAGAGAAGATAAACGCGAGGGCGAACTTTATTGTCACTTCTCGATCTCTTCCCTAGTTTCTCCAGCTGTGTTTTTCACTGCGTGTGTTTGTGTGTGTTTGTGGCTAACAGCTGACCTATTGGTCAACACCTCAGTGCAACAAGATCAATGGGACAGCTGGACAGATGTGGCCCCCTTTTATGACCAAGGAGACCACGCTGCCCTTCTACAGTCCCGACGCCTGCAGGTACAGGAGTACTCAAAGTACTCCAAAATGTACCACAGAGCTATGGCACAACTATTGTTGGTGTTTGCCTTGAACGAGCACCCGGTATATCTGTAGGTCCATGGAGCTGGTCTACCAGCGGTCGGGCGAGTTTAAAGGGATTCCTCTGTATCGATACGTCTCTCCCAAGACCATGTTCGCCAATGGCTCAGACTACGCTCCAAACGAAGGCTTCTGCCCCTGCAGACAGTCTGGGCTCCTCAACGTCAGCACCTGCAGACATAGTGAGTGCCAGCCTGTCATCTTAGCTAACTTTGCTCTCCAGGGGTTGGAATGCGCTGTGGCGCGGAGAGGAAGCTCGGCTCTAAAGCAAACCCGACATGGGCTGCCAATTTTGGCAACACACAACACAACAACTGAGGTCAAAGGTAAAGCGGAGCCTGCGGTGGACTGAGTTTATGCGTTTTCTTGATCTAAAGATGGCCGACAAGGAGAAGCTTAGATGGTAGCAGCAGACACTCAAGGCAGATATGAACAAACTCTCAACAGGGTCTTCCTGGCCATGTCCGAGGCGGATCTGGAGTAATGGCGTTCTTCCCTCCCTTCTTCCAGATTCTCCCGTCTTCATCTCTCAGCCTCATTTCTACAACGCCGACCCGGTGCTGCTCGACTCAGTTCTAGGCCTCAGTCCCAATGAGGAGGAGCACGGATTGTTTATCGACATTCACCCGGTGAGTATTTGCTGCGGCACACCTACACACATACATATTGTATGTAAGCACATCGAGGTCATGCACACACTTTCTGTGTTGACCACAGTTGGGTACAACTGCAACTTCTAATCTTATCGGGGTGTGAGGGCAGATTCCACACCCGTATCTCTCATTGTATAACAATATAATGGCTTAGAACTATCACAGTTCTAATCAGGATAAGTGTGCGCAAATGGACAATGATAACGCAACGCTGATTCAGCCACTCGCCATAAGCAAATGGGATGCGTTTCAGCTGTTTGGGCGCCCACAAAAATGACTGAACACGATGAAAATGTTTTAGGACTTCAGGAGATGAGTGAAAACTATAGAAGTTTAAATAAAGTCCATGCGGAATCCTGAAATTGCGAAAAAAAAGAGATCTGAAGCAGTTTGAGGAAATGCCTTGATCTGGCGATGTGGTAAAAGTGAAGCGGCCTCCACATGTTTGTGCGAAGGAGGTGGTGAACCTGATGCTTTGTCCTCCTGGAGGTCCCTTGGCATCAATTATGACGCACTTATTTAATTTGAGATGCTTTAAGTGTTCCCACTTCCTGTTTCCCTGAGGTGAGGTCATTGTGTCCAAAATGGGAAGGTTACCTTGATACACATTCCTAAGGCAAGAAGGTTCCTGTTGGTCCTCAAGAAGTATGATTGAGGAGGCGTCCATGGGATGGAAACATGGAACCACCACCATGTTGGGGAGCCCCGACGGCTGACACCATTTCATGGTACATGGCGTAATGTGGCGATAAGCGCCGGGTCAACAGCCTGACCTCTTTGACTGTCCTCCAGAAATCCAGATAAGTTAATTGGAAATGGCAGTGAATGGCCCATAAAAAAGATAGTCCGAGATTACGCTGCAAGGTCTGCGTAATCTAATTGTGTCAACTGAGGTGAACAACCAAGATGCGGGCGTGTACTCGCAACGTCGGGTCCACCTGGCCCCTAAAAATCAGAAGCGGGGAACCATTGTCCTTCGTTTGCGCTGTGGATAGCTATGGAAAGTTCATCAACCCTTTGTTTTGCGAGTGGAGATCACTTAAGGCCACTGTGTCCACGCCCTGTGGCCAGTGAAATGGGATGTTCAGGATCCTTGTCTCTGCAAAGTGAGGTGTTGTTCCCTTATTCAAAAGTGAGGAAATTGCTCCCCGATGACAAGTGGAGACAGGGCGAGGATATCCTCTGTTTATGTTCAGGGTTGAAGTGGGCGCAGGGATCATTTTTTCCCTTTTGAGGTTCAACCTCAAGGTGAACTCTTGACTGGGTGGCTGATGAGGGTCTTTGTGTTTGGGCAGCAAACGGGCGTCCCTTTGGACGTGGCCATCCGTCTGCAGCTCAACCTCTACATGAAGAGCGTCTCAGGAATTACGTAAGTGCCGTGTTTTTGTTGTAAAGAAAATGCCAAAGATGTGGTGGGAATGTCTCAATGTCCTGCCTCTCATGGCGTTCCCTGAGTCCCTGGCAGTTAGAAATGTGTCTTTTTTTCTCTGCAGGGAAACAGGAAAGATTTCTGAGGTGGTGATGCCCATGATCTGGTTTGAGGAGGTGAGTCTCCAAGGAGCCGCTAATCTCAGCACAGACTGACGACAACAAGAGAACTTGACGACTGAATAATTACTAGAGCTTCATCACTACATCTGCTGTTGAACACTGAGGAACAATAGGAGACGTCCTCCTTCAGGTCTGCAGGTCTTTTGACCCCTTAGAGTCAACGAACATTTTAGTTAATCTAAAACCTGGGGTACGTCGGCGTTGGCAAGCTTAGCTGGATGGAAGCACTTTGACTTGGCACGCTGAGAACCAACAGAGGAAGGACACACTTGTTCCAAGGGGCAGATCAGTGCAGCTCTTGTTGTGGAGGGTCTCACGTCTGTATTTTTGCTCGAGAAGAGCTAATAAGATGCATCAGGGTCCATTCAAAGACCGACAGACCTGAACAACCACAATCACTAACACAACCAGTCAACTGACGGATGAGAAACATTACAATCCAATTGAACTTTTCCCCTTTAATTGATCAAATTAGGGAAAATATCTAGACGGAGGCAAACAGATCGACTTGTCTGCAAGGTGCAGATTGATCTCTCTCTCTCTCTCTGTGTCTCTGTCTGTCTCTCTGACAGAATGGATACATCGACGGCCCCATCCTGAACACCTTCCACACCAGCTTGGTGGTATTACCCGCC
>OMPJ01046182.1:34641-47575 GCA_900312935.1 Carapus acus | reverse complement strand
TGAGGGGGGGTTTTAATGGCTTCCATGGGGATCTTCACAGAGGGAGGGGAGGAAGTCTCAGGCTGGGTGAAAGACAGAGGAACCAATGGGCAGGCGGGACACACACATGCACATACCTGCTGTCATGATTTGTGTGTATGTGCGTGCGTGCATGTGTGCGTTTGTATGTGTGTGCAATTGTGTTCGTTCGATATTTTCAAGTTTTGTAAATTCTTGTTTTTACATCGTCTCAATTATTGATCAATATATTAACATGCAAAATGTCTTCTTTCTGGTTACATTTCACATACATGACAATATGTACTGTATATATTACACCACGGTGAATTTTTGTATTTTTCAACATATTTCATGTATCACACACTTCATAATTTTCACCGTAATAGCTCCCGCAACATTAATAAAACATTCTGCCTGTCCTTCTTTCGGCTGCTCCCTTCAACGGGCGCCACAGCAGATTATTCTTTTTATTATTCCTTCTGTCCTTCCAATCATCAACTGAAACACCCACTGCCCTAATGTCCTCCTGCATGTCATCCATGAACCTTCTCTATGGCTGTCTCATTGTCTTCTCCTCTTACCTGGCAGCCCCATCTCTAATATCTTGTGTCCAGTGTCTAAACTCTTCCTGACCCCCTCAACATGATCAAACCACCTCAATCTTGCCTCCCTGACCTCTCTTGAGCACTGTACATCACTGTGGATGATTGACCCCATATATTCGAAGTCACCAATCCTGACTAACTCCTCTGCTCTCCAGTGCAGACCTCCACCTCTGCAGGTGGTTGTCCACCTGTCTCCTGCCTTCACCACTGATAATATCATCTGCAAACATCATTGTCCATGGGGAGTCCTGCCTCCCATCATCTGGCAATCTGTCCATCACCATTGCATATAAGAGGGGGCTCAGGGCTGATCCCTGATGCTGCCCCACACCCACCCTGACCCATCTGTACCTCCAACCGCACACCGCACCATTGTCCTGTTGTCTTCTGTGTACTGTCCTCCTGTCTAAATATCTCATGTTACAACATGAAAACCTGCAGCTTATATGTACACAGTTTATTTAGACGACATCCAGATGCAACCCTCACCATTCACCCGGGCTTGGGACTGGCACAGGAACAACACTATACTCGCAAATGACCTTTTCGTGGCATGTTTGTCTTACTGGAGATGAAACACCTCCTCAGGTGAGATTTAGCATGATCAGCGTGTGGCCCAACATGCCTACGGCCCGCTGAGCTACGAGTGCCCACAAAACGAGCCGTAAATCTGTCCGATCACACAGTGGCTGCCAAAGGCCACAACCGCAGTTAATCAGGCATCAGCACACATTTGGAGTTGAGAACCTTCTGCTTTATGGTCCAAGACAGGGAACATATGTGACATAATTTTGAATGAAAAAAACTCCCAAGGACTGTCCAGTGGAGGAGGGTTCACATCAACCTCCAACATTCCCAAAGCCTCACGGGAGCATTTAAAGCCGTGGCTAAGGATGATATTTACCGCTCAGAAACACATGAAAAAATGCTCTAGAGCTTGAGGTTCCAAACTCAATATCTGGAGAAAAGGGAAAACGTAAATGATCTATCTCGGGTGGCGGCTAGCAAAGCGGACACGGAATACTGAGTGGGAACAGTACCAACACAGACACACACACAGGCACACACACACACACACACACAGGCACACACACACGCAGTAGTAGACAAACCGCCATCTTCTCCCTTACCTCCTCTTCACTCAAAAACTCTGCTGCTTTCTTGTCTTTCTTCTCCTTACTGTCATCCTCCTTCTTCTTGTCTTTGTCGGGGAGGATGTCATCCAGCCAGGCCAGGTCGTGTTGGGAGAAGAGCAGGTCTAACAGCTTCCGGACAACCATCAGACCCAAAATCTGTAGCAAGATTCAAGCTCTGTTTTACACGTTCCAGGGAGAGGGAGGTTGGAATCCTGCCACAGGCTCGTGTATCAAAATAATATGGAAGAAAATCTCTTCAAATTCATTCCTCCGCCATATTATCTGAATGACCTCTGCTCCTCCTTCCTTAACAGACACTGTGGTCCACAGACGCAGCAGTTCCTGCCTGAGACCAGACCGAGGCGAGAGCCCTCATACATCTGTGTTGCACACTCACCATAACTGGGAATATGATGGCGAGGAAAGTGGACTTGAGGATCCAGAGGACAGCCAGACACACGATCTGGACCAGGGTGAAGAGATGGACGCGCCTCAAAGGAACGTGGCGCAGGAAGGAGAAGTCGGGCTGGTGTTTGAGAGGCATCAAGTACAGCTTGATCCTTTCCCAGAACTGTGATGAAGAAGAGGAGAAAGCGATGTGGGTGTGAACTGTCCTGACTGACCAGCGTCAAAGGTCGGGGGTCAACATGTGTGTGTCCGACTGTACTTGTCTCGTGTATGAAACTCAAGGGCCAAATGTGGCTCAATGCGTCGACTTGGCTTGGCTCCACTTGTACTTGGCTTGGCTCCACTTGTACTCTAAGTCTTTAAGTTGTGTTCTACCCCAATGTAAACAAATTTAGTATGAACTCAGGACGTACCTGGATACCACTAAGTGAGGCCACGCCCATGTAGAGAAAAACACCGTAGAGCACTGGCATGGGGATGAACTGAAAGACAGAGAGGGTCAGAGAGGTCAAACGTAGAGACGTACAGTACATAAGCAGCAAAAACAAAAGAAGGAGGAATGTCTAACCTTTAGCACCGGAGCCAGAAAGACAGACAGCCCGGTCAGTACAAAGACCAGGGTTCCCGTCAGCCTCTGCTCCCTTTAGGAGAACACACAGAAACGCACTGTCATCCCAGAGGCAACATAAACACACACATACTGTACACACTCAGTCTTGTCTTACCTGACCCCGAGGAACTGTGGCTGCTCTCCGGGCGCGCTGCTCTCGCTCTCCATCTTCAAGGAGTCGATGTGCGCGATGGAGATGACAGTCGCAGCCACGTACCATGGCAGGCCCATGAAGGAGCAGGCAGCCATCAGAACCCCGACCCAGTACAGGTCCAAGTGGTAACCGCAACCTTTCTGCAATGCCATGGAGACATCATTGTCATCATCATCATCACCACCATCATCATCATCATGATCGCTGCATGTATGTTTCATTTATCTGCTCCCAAATGATGGGGACCATATGAAAAAGTCGCCGTCTTTGAGGGAGACCTCAGAGGTGTGTCATCGTTGCTCCGCAAAATTGGGAGAGGATGAGGTCACGACCTTCATCGTGCTGGTGTGATTCTGACCTTCAGCTTGTTTTCCTTGCGGTTCACGATGACGGCACTGATCTGCTGGTCCATGAAGATGAGGATGGTGACCAGCAGGGCGGGAACAAAGCTCGCCACATACACCCACCACGGGTTTTTGCCAAACGGCATCACCAGCCAGCCACGGTCAGAGCGTGTGGGCTGCAACACACACACACACACACACACATAAATCAAGGAATGTGTCAGGACCTGGGCGTCAATGTTAGTATATAGAGATGGTGAAGTCATACACACAGAAATGACTGACACACACGCACACATACACACACACACAGACACACACACACACACACAGAAGAAGGTAGAGGAATTAAATACCTTTAACTCTGTGGGAACAACAAGTTTGGGAGTGTCTAACCCCATCAACATGTCCAGACCCACAAAGGTCATTATAGACATGAAGATGGCAAAGTCACTGATTAGCTTCCTCAGCTTGGAACACACACAGCAGAGTGATGCAGAGGGGGAGGAGTACAGGAGTGAGAGAAAGATGGAGCGAGAGATAGGCAAACGGACAGGTGGGGTGAAATCAAGACAGGTCGGTTTCACAGGAGAGGGGCAATAGAGGGAGAAAGAGAGAATAAAAACAATTGAAAATCCATAGAAATTTTCTACATTTTTATGATTCTTGAGAACTGAGACATCTCAGAGTTGGGAGGACAAAAGCGGCTTTCAGAGCATCCTCACACTGACAGAGACTAAATAGTTACGATGCTTCCTTCACACTGAAGGTTTGGGAAAAAATTTGGGACAGAAAGTTGGCGTGAAAACACTCGTAAGAGGGTTGGACCATAGGAGGAGGAGGCACTAAGGGAGAAGTGGACCTTGATCTCAGTGGGGACATGGAGTTTGGGAGTGTCCAGGTCCAGAAGACAGTCCAGCCCACAAAAGACCAGGATCGATATGATGATCGCAAAGTCGCTGACCAGGACGCGGAGCTGGAGCGCAGGGAGGTGAATGAGGAGGACATTCGGAGTGGACATTCAGGTGGAGACACGAAGACACAATGATAAGACCACAGCACGAGAGGTTGGAGCTCACCCTCACATTGCTGTGAGGGTGAGCTGTTGGCTGTGGTCTTTAGCAGGAAGGTGTGGGTAAAAAGGAAGGGAGTGGGTGCAAGAGTCCGAACACATGCAGACACTCTCTCACCTTGGTCGGGAAGTAGCGGCTGAACTTGAATTTCTTGAGGGAAATGGTCATGGAGTAGGTGCCGAAGAAGAGGATGAAGGACATGAGGGCCAGGTCAGGAACATACTTACAGGACTTCCCCATCAGAGTGCCGCCATACTTCACACACTCTTTCTTACTCATCTGAGTCCAGTCCAAGTCCGTCAGGTTAAACTACAGCGGGAAACAGGCGAGGAAGAGGAGGATGAGAAACTCAAATACTCAGAGTGAGAGGCGTTTGTTGTGCTTAGGGCATACACAAAGGTAGAGGGGGTTCGATTGGGGTCTATTTCCTGCCTGTACTGGCCCTGGATCGATCAGACGTATGATCAATAAATTATGGATCTTCTGTCACGCATGATGATTCAGTGTAACTGTGCTGGGAATGTTTTGTGTTTGAGAGATGTTTGGCAAGAGCAAGAAACTGTTTTCAGAAACCCATCGCGATGTTGGGATTCCACGCTGCTCACCAGCAGACTCATGTTGTCGTCGCTCAGCGGAGCTGTAACGTTCCATCCCGGCATGAGGGCTGAGAGGGAGGAGCATGCGAGGAACATACAGAGGAACACATAAATCACATCATTGGAGAACATGAAGTGGAAATGCAGTGCGGCAATTGCGACGGAGTGTCATTGATCGACGAGAATGATTGATATTAGCATACTCACATTGTTACCAATCATCCAGAAATGAGGCCACAACACACACACACACATAGATAGAGACACACACAAATATTTGTTAGTATTCAGACTCACACAATTCAGATGCAGCTGCTGTGGTGTTGAGTTAGGAGGTAAAAGTTGGAAGTAAAAGAGAAAGGCATCGCTAATAAGTACTACAGCTGTAGTTTGAATGACAGCGACAAGCCAGGTGAGCTGTTTGAGGAGTCACCTTGGTCTGGAGGGATGCAGTCACACTTGAAGGATGTGATGGTATCGACTTTGAAGCCTCGGTTTATTGGATAATACTTGAAGGAACCAACCTAAGGGGCGATAAATTGGTCCAGACACCTCAGAAATGTGTTTGAG
This sequence comes from Carapus acus, assembly GCA_900312935.1. Taxonomy (NCBI): domain Eukaryota; kingdom Metazoa; phylum Chordata; class Actinopteri; order Ophidiiformes; family Carapidae; genus Carapus; species Carapus acus. The sequence continues at coordinate 42,079 of OMPJ01046182.1, read as the reverse complement.
TGCTCATGAGCATGTGCAGCACTGCCCCCACCATCTTCTTGATGGCGTCAGAGATGAAGATGAAAGAGATGAGGCTGGAGAAGCCCTCCTCTGTGAAGCGGGTCATGTACTTGATGATGTAACTGGCGTCGCACAGCACCAACACGAAACACTGCAGGCAAGAGTGCAGCCCGATCCACAGCCGCAGCTCCATGTAGTCGATGCTGTTGCTCCTGTACAGGCAAACGAAACCAGCTGAGAAGTCGATCGACGGTCATGCTACGGTGTCACCGAAGGTTCTCCTGGGGATCTCACTTGCTGAACTCAAACAGGAGCTTCTCAAAGATCAGGATGGGTCCAGTGGAGCTGAGAATGATGAGAGGCTGACCTCCAAACAGACAGAAAACAGTCCCGGCTAAAGCTGTCCCCAGGAAGCTCTCCATCACACCCTGACACACACACACACACACATGTAGAAACTGTGTCCTCATCGCTGGCTGACCAATAAGAGACTTTGTGCCATAATGGCACATGATTACCTGGTAGTTGTCTGTGGCGTCTCCTAGCAACCCTCCGAAGGTGATGGCGTTGGTGATGCAGCCCAGGTAGATAAAGAGCACAGCAGAGATTGACTGGATGTGGAAGCCATCATAGATGTCACTGCAGTACCACGGGAGCTTCCTCTTGATGTCCAGCCACAGTCCACCGCCAAACCTGTGTAAAAAAGTAGAGCGTAGACTGTGATTGAAGGCAGCAAGCGTGGCAAAGTTGCATATTGGCTCAATGAATTTGAAACCTGTATTTTTGCGGTGGACACGAGGTTGGTCCACATTGCTTTTGCTTTGAGTGAATCAACATGAAAATGTTTTGTTTTTCTTTTTTTTTGCTTTATGGCCATTTCACTCACAATCGAGAGACTGCTAAGAACAGCTTTACATTGTTAACTTGGACTTAAATATGTCTTGAAACGCAAAGTAAAGGGATTAAAAACATGCCATCAAAGATGTGATTTATTACAATCAACTGTAGAAGTTCAGAGATTAATCATGACTGAAAAAATGTATTGTTTGACAGCCCTAAAAACAGATGAAATAATAGAGGAAGTAATAATGACGTCCCATACCTCCCTGTGAACTTCAGCTCCTCCCCCAGCTCGTGTGGAGCAGGGACCTCGTCATCCTCTCCTCCGGCTGCCGCCCCGGCCGAGCCGTTCATCTGCCCCTGCTCAGTCAGGTTCAGCACCGACTTCCTGAAGAAATTAAGGAAATTGTGGTGCAGAGTCAAAGACTGGGGAGGAACATGGAGAGCACAGAGAAGGCTCAAATGCACGTACCTCATTTCCGCGGATGGGACCTTCTTGGGGGGCTCGATGCGTATTTTGGGATCCCATTCCCCCGGAGGAAGGACGATGACCTCGTCCAAAAACTCGTCGATGCCGGCGATCAGGTCGTCCCTGTCCCTTGCCTTGTATGCTACATCACTAAACAGCTGGAGGCAGGAAATGCACGTGTGAAGCAAACAATATTCAGATCCATTGGTCATAACGCTTTGATAGCTCAGCTGGTGGAGCTGAGGACTGTAAAGGAGAAGCCAGGAATCCTTAGGTTGCTGATTCAAATCCTGCTCGAAAGTGTATGATCTTTTCAACTTTTGCTCAAAATCACCACAGCGATAAAACGATTATTTGTTTAAATTGCGATGAATTGCTGAAATTCTGTGGTAAATCATGATAAATCACATTTCCACTGCCTTAATGTCTACATTAAAAATACAGCTGTGAACTTCACGGCGTGTCTCTAAGACTGTTTTAGGAGCTCAGCAAAGTAAAGGGTGTGCAGAAGTGGTACGGTCGGACTTTGATTGCTGTGACATCAATAGTCTAACATTGAGGGTAAGTCACTTACATCATCCACCATGAGCGTCGCAATCGCTCTGCCGATCTCATTGTAAGACTTTGTTTTACCCTGAGGACCCAATAGAATGAAGAGAAACCTGCCAGGAACAAGAAAACAGCCAGATAAACAAGAGCAGCGTGCACGTGTGTGTGTGGGTGTGTGTGTGCATGTGTGAGTGTAAGAGCGAGAGCTGGCACCCACCTGGTGGGCACTGGCACCTCAGTGAGGCCTCCCAGAGTCGCTGCTTGAGCCAAACGTATAAAGGCCACGAAGGGTTTCTCCAGAAAGTCGACCTCACCAACCATCACGTTGGATGCCTCGGCATCCCGAGGAATCTTCTTCTTGAACTTGTTCTTCAACTGGGAGGGAAAAGAAAAAACAAGGGGAAAAATTATTGAAGACTTGTGGCACCGCAGGAACCCTTGGACACCATTCCTCAAGGGTACTCTTGCTTTGTAACCATCACAACTTTACTGGATGATTCGTGTGACATTAGTACACGCGTACTTTCCTCTCACTCACACATACACAAGCAGCAGTTACCTGATCCGTGTTTGGCGTATCTGAGATGTCGTTCATACTTCGGCTCTGTGTCTGATCTGAAAGATAAACATTTCCTTCAGAATAACAAACACAAAAAAGACTTGTAATTGCTAAATGTGTAAAGTAGAATGACTGATAACAGTATTATCAATCTCTAATGAATCTTGGTGGATCGTGATGGAGATTTCGTTGTATGCATGATTTGACCTGATTGTTAGGTGCCAGTGTGTTGTTTCCAGGGAGGATTATATTTTTGTTTTACCCTCAATCAGATTTGGGCACATAAGTGAGCAGGGGACAAACCACACAAAGCCCAAATTCCTCCCATAATCCTGTTCTCTCACAATGGAAGCCACACACACACACACAGAGAGACACACACGCAAACTCACAGCAGCATGCTGGGCGGTGGGTGTTATGACGAGAGCAGACGGGAGTTAGATGGAGAGCAGAAACAGAGGAGGGAGACAATGATTTGTGTGTGTCTCATACATGGATGTTGTGTGGCCCGGAGTGCCAGATTACCACCTGAATATTTTTCTATTGACTTAAGTTCAACCTTATTTCCTGTGAAAGTACTCATGCCTGTATCGCAGCTGACATGAAGCGAAATTGCCAAACAGCCTGAGGGTTGAGGTGGTGAGCCCAAAATGATGGGGTCATGTCTGCCGTCTGCCGTGTGTGTGTGTGTGTGTGTGTGTGTGTGTGTGTGTGTGTGTGTGTGTGTGTGTGAATACACACGCCTTGCGTACGTGTGTGAGAACTCACGCATGCGCCTAAGGTTGCCTGACTGGCGAGTGCGAAGGTCCTCTGAGGAGCGATGGGTTCCAGAGACAGGACTAGGACTAAGACCAGTGCTAAACTGCGGGCTACGGTCTGCCAGATCGGCGGGAAGAAGCGGAAGAGCGAGGTAAGGACGGAGGGTGTGTGAGAGAGAGAGAGAGAGAGAGACAGACAAACGAGAAACAAGGAAGGATTGACCAGGCGCGAGGGAGGGGAAGTAGTGGGACGTCTCAAAGCTTTCAGGTTACTTTGCAGAGAAAATCATGTGAGCCACTGTACAGAACACACACAAATACACACACCCACCAGGCTTGCTGGAGGCTGTGTTGGAGGTCTTTGCGATGTCGGCCAGTGAGCGGTGGATGGGTTTCTTTGTCTGGTGTCGGTGCCTCCTAAGCAAAACAAAGCTGATCTTCTCCTTCAGGTGAGGACCAATGAGGCCCTCACTGATCTGACGCTCCACAATCTCATCTGGAACACAAAGAATGGATTTCAGTTTTGTTTGACCGTTTGTGTGGATACAAAGCAAATATCTGAAAACATACTAACTAACCCTAACATCAGTCAAAACATCAGATTTAGATTAACTGCTGTCATATTTATTTGTATTTGCAATATTTCTAAAATGTTATTTAGATTCTAATTGTACTTAATGGCAAAAATGATACATAAATATCGAAAAATTGACTTCGAGTCTCTCCCTCAAGGTGGGGACTTTCAGGGACGATGCGTTTTAGAAATTTTGACCGGTGAAAAAGCAACAAGACTTTAATGACCCTGTGAGATAAGGCATGAGTCTTCACATGGGACCTTACATGCATTCTGGTGTGTTTGCTTTTATAAATTCAATCAAAACATGGACTCAACCCTCTCCTAACACTTCTGATCAGTCACGACTGACTGACGACTAAATGTGGCTCCTCCCTTTACCCTGCTGTCCTTGTTTACCCACCCACAATCTGCGGCAGCGAGTAGGCCTGCATGTCCAGCAAAACAGTGCCAGTCTGTAGGCAGGTACGGAGCTCAAACAGGCTGTGCAGAGTCAGCGTGGAGACGTGGGGTTTGCTCCACCTTTCCCCACCTTCCTCAACCTTCTCCTCAAACTTCACCCACCTGCACAGAGCAAACCAGGGGATGAGCTGACAAGATCCGGATGCTTGATGAGTCCATCACCGAAAAAAGGTTGCTAATTCAATTACCCTAAAATCCAAAACTAATGAGGCCACAGGTACCTTGCTGACTCTTTCCACTCCAGCTCATCTCCATCACCTTGAAGCGTGTCCATTTCGGTAAATATGGTGGGTTTAGGCCCACCATCATCTTCACCAAGTATGTAGCGCAGGCGCTCTGCTGCTGGGGACACTGACAGAGAAGGAGCCAAAGAGAGAGAACAAGCGTCAGAGGTCACTAGCTAACAGCTAACAATATGAAAGCACAATACAATGACACGACAATGACCATCTTGCCCCTCACACAGCCGGTTCTGCCTGTTTGTGATGAGATTTGTTAAGTCAAAAGAATAAAGCTGCGTCGCTTCGGCCACACAAGTGGCAGGATTCTCATGACATGATTATCTCAGTTCACTCTGTTCAACTCAATCTAAAATAATATTGTTCCAGCTGTGTTGAAGTCTGTGGGATGCCGTTAGTTGTATGCGTGTCCAAAATTCCCACTGCTTTTCGAGCCAATGGGAGGCACAGTCACGGGCAATCTGTGAACAGTCCCGCCACCATCCAGAGCGGCCTTTTACCCCCTCAGTCCACTGGGTGTCGCTGTGCCACGGGATACGGTACTGGCATCAGAGAGGACAACACTGTCCTCAATATACCTACTTAGAGAAAAAAGAGCTGTAACCTCGGCCGAACCTCAATTTAACACCGAGTCGGTAGATGGCGGGGAAGATCATAGATGCTTCTGGGATGAAATAATAGAAATAACCAAACTTCTGATATTTCTTTGAATTGGAGATAAGTAGCTGCTTTCACAAACAACCAAGACCAAGCCTAACGTTTGTGAGTCACATCAAATCACAGTGACCAATTCTACAACTCAGGATGAAAACAAGAGGGAAAGCAGGCTGCCCTCCCATCAGAAGACTGTAAGAAACCAATGGAGGGTCATTTTAATGGGTGTCTCGCTCTAACACACACACAAAATCATAACATGTACGCATCAAAACAACCTGGGGGAATAAACGACCTGAAGTGATAAGTGCAGCTCCAATTTGTGGGATCTGACTCTCAATGATCATTGAACGATCCTCAGTGAAGGAAGCATATTTATCCTCCCTCCTGCTCCTGATGACCTGAGCCTGGTCTGTCTTCATGGAGCCACCTTTACCTATGTAGGAGCCTGGCAAGGTCCAGGAAGAAGAGGATTTGCTGTCCTTCATTCCACTTCCTCAGTTAGGAGCGAGTTTCGATGATAATAGAATGAGGTCCTCTGTTCTCTTCTTAAGCACCCCTTTTCTTCCTGAAGTCCGCTCAACGGTCCGTGTCTCACTGTTCCTCGTTCTCCACCATAAGCGTGGTGTGGTATAAGAGAGGTATGCTTTTGCTCCTCCTCAGATATGTGGTCTCCTTTGGCATTTCGTGGTTATTATTTCAATTATCCATGCGAGATCCTGTGCGTTGTCGGTCCTAATGGTCGGAAATCCACTGCTCAGTCAGTCGGAAAAGTTTTTGTCTAAGCTCCGGCTGAAATCCACTGAAATCTCCAGAGCAGCACAGAGGCTGAGGCTTTAAGAGGGCTGCAACACATCACAGGGCCCTCTAGTGCCACCCCGCCTCCCTACACACACACACACAACTTTAACACGCACAGTGACCAACACACACACACACACACACACACACACACAAATACCCACGCGCTACCATGTACATACTCAGGATTATTAGAACATCCTCACCTAGATACTCCATCCAGCTGTTGTTTGTGGTTAATAGGCACACAGATTGGGATCAGTACTCCAAAAAAAAAGACACCATAGCACAGTAAAAAACAACCGCTTCAAGCGACGCGTGCACGCGAACAGACCCGCGCATGGCTTGGAGTTTCTAAGGTCTAATCAGCTTAGAGGTTTCAGACTTTGTGCCCCCTTCAGAACGCGGGCCACGCCACAAAAACAGTCACCACAGGCCAATCGCACGCATACCTCATTTATTGGATCATACTGTACATGTCTCAAATGGTGCCATATTGAAACGCACAATAGGAGGTTTCTATAAGATCCCTGTCTCCTTGCACCCTCATCTAGAGAGGGCAGGAAGTCAGTCCACCCTCCACCCTTCAGATACTTTAAACTGGATCGAATTATGGGAAATCTTCCAAAGCGTTTGGTGACATTGTGTGTGGTCAAATAGGGTTTCTTTAGAACCCTTTGCTTTTTGAGGACATTTCTGCTCTTGTGTGTCAGTTGGTGCTCCCCGTGTTCGTGTGTGAGTCCCTGTCGGCTTCTTCAAAAACCGAATGCTTTGCTCGTGATTCCCTCGGTTACTCAAGCGTGTGAGCCCAGCTTGACAAACCCCGTCTTCGTGCAGGCAGTGAGCCCTGACAATAATCCAACCCTCCTCGCCGTGACTCAGCAAGATGGCAAAGCTGCTCCATTGGACCGAGGTGGGCCCTTCACCGTTTGTGTAGTGTGTATCTCTCCGCCATCACGGCAGTTAAGTAGACTGTGTTCTAACCTGTGAGATCAGAGGGCTCGTGTGACTCTGCTCTTTCCTCCTCCTCGCTGTAGAGATCCTCTCTGTCGTGATGATAGTAATCATGCCGTGTGTAGTGATCATAGTGGGTGTGTCGCCGCTCCCCATCAGCATCGCTGGAACAGGAGTCCTGCCTACGTCTCCTCCGTCGCTGGGAGACCGGAACGCCAACGTAGACAGGGCGGAATTCTGCGAGAGGGGGAAACAGAGGGAGAGAAAAGTAGAGATGTGTGTGTGGGGGTGTGTGTTTGTGACATGATAACATACACCATCAACCTGTGGTTCTTTGTTCTGTCTCTGCACAGACCATAAGAGCTGACTGCTCGGCCTTGGTGGGAGTATGAACTCTAGGAGACACCTAACACATGAGGCTTTATTCCCACTTTATGACATTCAGTCTTTCAATGTTATTTTTAGGGAGATTAAAACGGTTAATCTGGTTTAATGTTAGTTTTGTTTACTTCTCTGAACACTGTAAGGGTGTGTGTGGATGGGTTGGTTTGGGGGGGGGGGGGGGGGGGGTTTGCTCCT
>OMPJ01046182.1:12589-34621 GCA_900312935.1 Carapus acus | reverse complement strand
ATGCATAAAATCAGGGATGTAACTATGCTCGAATAGTTTGGCTAGCTCATGTTGGCCTCACCATCAACATCATGGTAACGGCCACGACCCCTGGGTCTCTCCCTCTGCCAGTCACAACTGTCCATCCTGAAACAAAGAAAGTGTAACAGAGACAGAGAGAAAGAGAGACAGCACAAGACAGACAGACAGACTGTGATTCTGTGAGCTACAGTGCATCACTTGTGCCTAAACGTCACCACATTGATGGCTGGCCAGGGGAAAAGTCGATGGAAATGCCCGCAGCACAAACCGCAGAGATCACAGAGGGAGAGTTCCCCAATATCAGATCAAAACATCAATATTATAATGACCTGAGCCCCTCTTCCCCCCCACTGCCCGTTTGATAGGGAGGACCAGGGGGGCACTGGTTCTGGGAGCCAACATAATGAAGAAATTTTACGTAAACTGGTGTCATAGATTATTTATACAAATAACAAAGAATTTTCAATTCTTGGTCACTTAATTAAGCTTTCAAAGCATTTCGGGTATTCAATTGGAGTATTACGGTTTGATTGTCCCAGCAGATGAATCAAGCTGGGTCAAGAGGTTGGTTTAGTTCCCTGAACTCATCAATAGATGCTGCTTTTGATCACAGACCAGTCACTGCTGCCAGATCACTAACTGTGAAGGACGGTCACACTCGCAACACAGATGAGCGCACACACACACACACACAAATGCGGATGCTAGTTTTTTTACTGCTGCATTTTACTCTTTAATATGTTGTGTTTTGTTGAAAGATGTAACGTAATCCATAATAGTGAAGGGAAGCTCGGGTTCTCTTTGATTTACTGCCCGTAAATTATGGTTACATCATTTCAGATGTGTTATCGCCTGACACAGAGGGAATCTCAGCCTATGCTGTTAAATTTCCAGCACTCCACCATGTGACACTTGTAATGCAATTCTTTTCAGTACACTGGGATACATTTAAAATCATAGAAATATCAAGTGTCAAACAATACTCCTGAATTTCAGTCATCCTTTCTGTGTATGCAAAATAATGTGTCTTACCTGCTGAGTCAGACGAAGTCGAGTGAGCCCAAAGCTGACAGATGCGACTGGCAAGGCGACACACAAAATACTTCCAACAACTGCTCACAACCAGACAATATAGAAGTGCGTTTCTAGTTGGTCAGTAGTTGTGTGTGTGTGCGTGTGCGTGTGTGTCATGGGCGGAGTGAAGAGGGAGGTTAACAATCACTGATGGTGAATCGATAAGACTGGAGTGGTAATATTTCAGATGGACCATATTATGTGGTATTTAAATGAAACAAGAACTGCATCCACATCATGCATTAAGTACCATGAATACACACGTTCAATCGCACTGGGCTTTTAACATTTACATCATTTCAGAGGTGGCTAGAAAAGCCAAAAAATTGCACTTAAGTGTGTACAGAATTATTTCAATACATTATTAGTCACTTCGAATAAGACGTACTCAACCAAAAAAGTAACCGCATTACGAGTGACAATGTATATGGTCAAGAGGACGCTGATGTAGCGAGGAACGTTTAAGTCAGTGCTCCTGAATGATTCCCCATAAAAAGATGTCACCACAAAGACATTAGAACACAACAACACTGAATGCAAATTCTGGTAGTTTCAAACAATTAAGAAAAAAATCAATAGAAAAAAATGACATTATGACAATATCAAATTAGGACATAAGGTACAACAAAGCAGTAGAAGAGGAGGCCTTTCGTTTTCAGTGGTCGTTATGTCTGTATACGTCGCCATTTTGTTTGTGGTTGACCTCTGTTGCCCAGAAAAGATTTTTTTTTAAAAAGAAAAAAAATCGGGCTCCATAGGTCTTAACCATTGAAATATATGCATTGTCATTTCACTTAGTTCGATTTTCTTAAGTTAACTTGACAGGGCACACGACTGCTACGGTCTTAATATCTTTGTGTTGTTCAAACAGCATACATTTCTGACGGCAATAAAGCAACGTACCGAACACTTCAACGTCCTACCGACCGGTGGTGATGTCCCTTGTGTATGCAGAGGGTTATTTCTTTCGGCTGGCACAGACAACGTTGAATCACGCAACTGTTCTTTTGAATTGTGTGTAAGTTAAACATAAATTTACGGTGGGATCCAACATTAAACACAATGGCTGTGAACATCTCCACACGTTTGATTATTCCCTCTCTGCTAACTGACAGCGGGGAAAGGTACGAAAGTCATAAAAAACACAATTGCCGCCACAAGTCACATGACTACATGACTACGTCTCATTGGTAGACTAGTCGTGCGATTATTGCTCCTTTTAAATGTTCTAGAATCAGTAATCAGGAATATTTTATTGTCATTACAGCAATTAAATTGAGTAATAAAACTAAGCTGCTGCATTCCGGATGAAAGTCACATTTCTTATATCGTATAAAGAGAGCCATATCTCATTGTAAATCAAACTGATATCAATACTGATAATTTATTATCTAAAAAAAAGAAAAAAATTCACATACCTTCGCCGAAGATGAGAGGGTCTGATGTCAAGAGATGGAAAATGTACAAATAAACACTGAAGGAAAATGATTAAGGGAGTGACTCAATATTCCCTAAAGAGAATTTTATCTTGAATATACAACTGGTTAACGTAAACTAATGGGGGATGTATTCAAGCCCTTTTCAGCAGTCCATTTCAAATCAAATTGAGCTTGAATATTGAAACTTTGGACAATATTTTCTTTGGCAAACATAATTTTATATTCACAGACCCAGACAGAGCTGCAATGTGTTTATTTTTTGTTAACCCCCTCTTATCAGGTTCTAAAGGGCATGAAGAAATTTTGAGGAAAAAAACAAAAGCCACATCTCAATTATACAACTTAATTATAAGATTTGAATGTGGAAAAGTTTCCCATCAACAGCATTAGTTACACAATACCGCTCCATCTGGATGGTGAGACCCAATGTGGAGGCTGCCTGCCTCTCAGCCGCTGGCTTTAAACGCAAAGAGACCACAACATCAACAACTCAAGATTGGTACTTGATCAAAATTTTAATTGGTCAGTGAACTCAATAGATTCATTTTAGCAATGACGATGACATTAATCTTGAAGTTTAGCATGCAACACACTGGTATTGAAAGTCAAACTACCAGAATATTGAGTGTCCAACTTCCATAGCCCTCAGAACCTTAAACTGAGGATAACGTAAGTATGAGGAATGAGCCAAACACTGGAGTCAGGGCTGCAACTTGAAGCAGGCACCGATATCTACTTTCCACCACGAAGACGGAGGACCAAATGGAGGGTGGACTCCTTCTGGATGTTGTAGTCAGATAGGGTACGGCCATCTTCAAGCTGCTTGCCAGCAAAAATTAGACGTTGCTGGTCAGGGGGGATTCCTTCCTTATCCTGGATCTTGGCTTTAACATTCTCGATGGTGTCACTGGCTTCTACCTCAAGAGTGATGGTTTTGCCTGTCAGAGTCTTCACAAAAATCTGCATGCCTCCCCTCAGACGAAGGACCAGGTGGAGGGTGGACTCCTTTTGGATGTTGTAGTCGGATAGAGTGCGGCCGTCTTCAAGCTGTTTGCCAGCAAAAATTAGACGTTGCTGGTCAGGTGGGATTCCTTCCTTGTCTTGGATCTTGGCTTTGACATTTTCAATAGTATCACTTGGCTCCACCTCCATGGTGATTGTTTTGCCAGTTAGGGTCTTCACAAAAATCTGCATGCCTCCCCTTAGACGGAGGACCAGGTGAAGGGTGGACTCCTTCTGGATGTTGTAGTCAGAGAGGGTACGGCCATCTTCAAGTTGCTTGCCAGCAAAGATCAGACGCTGCTGGTCAGGTGGGATCCCTTCCTTGTCTTGAATCTTGGCCTTGACATTCTCAATGGTGTCACTCGGCTCTACTTCCATGGTGATGGTCTTCCCAGTTAGGGTCTTAACAAAGATCTGCATGCCTCCCCTGAGACGGAGGACCAGGTGAAGGGTGGACTCCTTCTGGATGTTGTAGTCAGAAAGAGGGCGACCATCCTCAAGCTGCTTGCCGGCGAAGATCAGACGCTGCTGGTCGGGAGGGATTCCCTCCTTGTCCTGGATCTTTGCCTTGACGTTCTCTATGGTGTCACTGGCTTCCACTTCAAGGGTGATGGTCTTCCCAGTCAGAGTCTTCACAAAGATCTGCATGCCTCCCCTTAGGCGAAGGACAAGGTGGAGGGTGGACTCCTTCTGGATGTTGTAGTCGGACAGAGTGCGACCATCCTCAAGCTGCTTGCCAGCAAAGATTAGACGCTGCTGGTCTGGTGGGATTCCTTCCTTGTCCTGGATCTTGGCCTTGACATTCTCAATCGTGTCACTGGGCTCTACCTCCATGGTGATGGTCTTGCCAGTCAAGGTCTTAACAAAGATCTGCATTTTGATACTGTCAAAACACACAATGATTAACTTACAATTGTTCTAGTTTTAGATTTGGCAACTATGTAGGAACAAAACATCTCGAAAGGTAAAGGTCCATTGAGGTCAACATAAATGGGAATGTGAATTCACTTTTAAAATCAAGAAAATATTCTAAACATTTTACTATTCTAAGAGATGTGTGCATTGGCTGCTGTCTGCTCCATTGCATCTCCTGAAACTTACATTTAACCCTCATAAGATGAGGCCCTGTCAATATCTTACCGTTTCTTGTGGCGTAGTCGGAGGACATTCACTCAGTGTCCCAGATCAACTATTTATGGACAATACAATGGCAATGAAAATCATACCATGAGGTCATTATGGGATGTTGCTGGGGTGATTATCCAACCCATTGACACATGATGTCATTATGGGACTTTGCAACCAAATATTGAAAATATAAGAATAGGAACACAAAATGTGAAAATTTCCAAGTATATATGAAATTGACAGATTAAGATACCAAAACATTTTAAATACTTCTACAAACTGAGCAATCATTTCACAAGATCTGCTTTTTAATTTTCCAAGCACTTATCATACTCCATCTGTGAGGCCTCAACACAAAAGGTCTATGAATGGATAAGCCAGTAGTCAGTTAACCAAAGCAAACTAATTAGCCATTGTGAAATCTGATGAATTTGTGGCAGTTAGCAAAGTCAACAACTACAACAAAAAAATCAATACACTGACACTTAATGTAGATACTGTATGATAGTTAATAAGCAATGTACTGAATGTAAGAGTTGTTTGATAATCACTGATGCATTTACACCATTTGCTGTTGTACAGTACATGGAAGAATACACAAAATGAAAACGTACAAGACCTGATAGTTCGGCCTCAACCACTTCTGGTTTATTCAATCTACTTTACACATAGCATGTTCAACCCTTACTCACATTTACACGGTTAAGCAAAGATTTCCACTGGTCCCAGACAGTGTTTCACTCACTTCAATGTCCAAATCACGCCATGTAAGGTATCCTGCTGTTCTTCCAGATGAGGAAACACTAAATGCAGCCTCACAAGCACAATAAGACAATAAGAATACACTAAACCGGGTGTTTATCACAAATTAAAAGTCCTACCTACTGCCCCACTATTACGGTGTCACATTTGACCTTTACCTTTTCCTTCAACCCTCCAGTGGGAAACCAGAAAAGCGCTTTGTGACGGTATTTGTGATTTACGGTGGGTTTTGTCATCGTGTCATGAGAGGATATTTGCTAGGCTGATCATAATCATGTCACATCATTCTTGATGTCATAAAGGTAATTGCTTGAATGATTGAAATTATGCGATTGTTCTGTGATATCATTATGGGGGGTGATAGGGTGAATGCTGTCATGTGATACAGCATTTCATGAGGTCATGATGGGGTGCATGGAAGTTTAACTTCATGTAAGGCCATCAATGTAATATGTTTCATTGCTGTACGATGACATGAATAAACATACACTGGTCAAGTATGAAGTTTCTTTAGACTGAAAAGACGAATCAAAACACTGCACGGTGTTGTCCCTTCATCACCTCCAATGACTGGAAACTTTGGGGCAGACATGGACAACCATCTTGTGCTCACAGTACCTATAGCAACATCATTGGCTCTGGTCTGGAAATAGCCACTGGGCTGGACTAGACCAAGCAACAAATGTTGCACAATTTCAGAGTGCCATTGTGAAACATATTGGATGTTGTCAAAAAAAAAACTGCATGGCAACCTCTTCATTGATTCCTTAATGAAGGTATAGTTACTCCTAAAAATAATTATAGTTCTAAGAAGAACCACAGTAAGTCTGTCAGGTTGCCGACTGCAGCAAGAGGCCACGAGCTGGTTGTGTGGATGAAAATTGGACATCCGTGGGTGAGGGCTGCTTGAGACTGACAAAGGATAGGTGAGGTTTAAGGATTCTCTACATCTCAGGTTTTTTCACCTGCGTTCCACGTGGCATCTAATGTAAGCTTTTTGTTAGGATCCAATAGATGGCGAACAAATATTGTACATTACACAAATATTGCACAAATGTTAAAAAGGGGAAAGTGTGAGAGCTCATTTAATGAGATGAGCACTTCACTCTTCATGCAGCCATTTGTTGATGCTGCTTATGTTGGGCGGCAGGTTTTGTTTTAACTGCAGGACCCAGTGGAGGAGCGACCTTTGTGCATCGTGTAATCTTGCTTCCAAACTCTAGACAGTGCAAACTAGCTTCTCATCCCTCCTAACTGTGCATTATCCCCCTACTGTGAAAACTTCAAAGTATGCCTGACTTAATGTATTGAGCCATGACCTACTGTCTCTGGAATGTTGCATTATTGGAGTTTTGGGCCTTTCGTCATTCTCATTACCTATTACCATTACCTGTTTATGGTCCTTTTTGCAGGGAGTGAATGTATTACCTTAAATGAGGTGGAGGTTTTCAGAGTCTCATTTATTGGTGCAGTGATTCCTCTGTGAAGACTGGTAATTAGATGACTCAACGGGTGAAATACTGAGGAAACACCACTCTTGCACCACTTCAATTTGTATTCTAAAATGTTATCATGCTTTGTCAGCTTTTTAATAAATAACTTTTTAGTTTGAAAGTTCCAATAAGTCACCCACATCTGTGAGTTCACTTTGTTGTGTTTAGCGTGAAACAGGAGGAGGTGATGTCCAGATTTTTCTTTAGGCTGTTCAACCTGTTCTCTTTTGAACGCAACTCTTAGCATTTAGTGGTTTGTGGCGACATCTAGAGGCCAAAGGCGGAGGGAGTGGCGCACAGAACACAGTGGTAGTCATTTGTTCTGGACCAAACTTCTTGAGACACATAAGTGCTGCCTTACATGGAAATTAAATACAAACTCCACAACTGAAGATTGATATAGGACAGTTGAGCTTTTAATACAGTTAACAAATAACACAGCCGTTAGGTTTACTTTAGGATCGATAACATTTCAGTGTTGGTCAGCAAAATAGGGAGGGATTAAAATCAAGATACAAGAAATATCCAACTTCCAATTTAGCAGTTAGCAGAATAAAGAACAGCCAACACCGGAATACTGCAATATTTTGATGAATATCTAGTTTCCACCGCGGAGACGGAGGACCAGGTGGAGGGTGGACTCCTTCTGGATGTTGTAGTCGGACAGAGTGCGGCCATCTTCCAGTTGCTTGCCAGCGAAGATCAGACGCTGCTGGTCTGGTGGGATTCCTTCCTTGTCCTGGATCTTGGCCTTGACATTCTCAATGGTGTCACTGGGCTCCACCTCCAGGGTGATGGTCTTCCCCGTCAGGGTCTTCACAAAGATTTGCATGCCTCCCCTTAGACGAAGGACCAGGTGAAGGGTGGACTCCTTTTGGATGTTGTAGTCTGACAGAGTACGACCATCCTCGAGCTGCTTGCCAGCGAAGATCAGACGCTGCTGGTCAGGTGGGATTCCCTCCTTGTCCTGGATCTTGGCCTTGACATTCTCAATGGTGTCACTTGGCTCCACCTCAAGTGTGATGGTCTTCCCAGTTAGGGTCTTCACAAAGATCTGCATGCCTCCCCTCAGACGAAGGACCAGGTGAAGGGTGGACTCCTTTTGGATGTTGTAGTCGGACAGCGTACGGCCATCTTCAAGCTGCTTGCCGGCGAAGATCAGACGCTGCTGGTCTGGTGGGATTCCTTCCTTATCCTGAATCTTGGCCTTGACATTCTCAATGGTGTCACTTGGCTCCACCTCCAGGGTGATGGTCTTCCCGGTTAGGGTCTTCACGAAGATTTGCATGCCTCCCCTGAGACGAAGTACCAGGTGGAGGGTGGACTCCTTCTGGATGTTGTAGTCGGACAGAGTGCGACCATCCTCAAGCTGCTTGCCAGCGAAGATCAGACGCTGCTGGTCTGGTGGGATTCCCTCCTTGTCCTGGATCTTGGCCTTCACATTCTCAATGGTGTCACTTGGCTCCACCTCAAGTGTGATGGTCTTCCCAGTGAGGGTCTTCACAAAGATCTGCATGCCTCCCCTGAGACGAAGGACCAGGTGGAGGGTGGACTCCTTCTGGATGTTGTAGTCGGACAGAGTACGGCCATCTTCAAGCTGCTTGCCGGCGAAGATCAGACGCTGCTGGTCAGGTGGGATTCCCTCCTTATCCTGGATCTTGGCCTTGACATTCTCAATGGTATCGCTGGCCTCCACCTCCAGGGTGATGGTCTTCCCAGTCAGAGTCTTCACAAAGATCTGCATGCCTCCCCTCAGACGGAGGACAAGGTGGAGGGTGGACTCCTTCTGGATGTTGTAGTCGGACAGAGTACGGCCATCTTCGAGTTGCTTCCCAGCAAAGATCAGACGCTGCTGGTCAGGTGGGATTCCTTCCTTGTCCTGGATCTTGGCCTTGACATTCTCAATGGTGTCACTTGGCTCCACCTCAAGTGTGATGGTCTTGCCAGTGAGGGTCTTCACAAAGATCTGCATTTTGATACTGTTCAAAACACAAGAAAGTCTAGATGATTACAATGAGTCATTTAGGACTGCATGAATGCTTGCACATGTATTGTCACTACGATGTCAAAGAGTTTTCATCGGCCCTCCTTAACCAGTAACCACACCCTCATAAGAAAAACATTCAATCTCCATTGCCAACCCTTGTGCCACATCTATTGAGAATTTTACTGTTTTTGGCCCTCATCACACCAAACATCCAGCCTTCATTCAAGTTAAATACACAAAATAGAAATGCTTTGGTAAAAAATTGATAGCTTCGGGTTTCCTTCTGTCAGGACGCAATACTCAGACTTTAACTATGATATAATTAATACGAACGGTTAAACTCATGTTCCACATGAGGAGTTTGAAACGTGATTCAAAACAAAATCACCCTGGACGATGTGTCGTCGTCCATTTTCATCGCCATTATCTGGTCGACGCCTCGGTTGTTCAACGATATATTCAACTGCGTATCATTTGACACAAGGCCTCGATGAAAATTGCGCGAGGCTCTGCGTATAACATTGTGATACGACAGGCAGGTCACTGACTCGATGTAAAAATGTATTGATATCTACAAAATACTTATAAGTTCATCTGGTATTAATTTGAAAAATAACCCGGTCGAAACGAAATGAAAGCGGAAACTTCGAGGGCGATACGTAAATACAGACAATTGTGTCGGAGGTACACAAGCTGTAAATAATCGGTTTCTATAGAGTACTTATTTATGAGATAACTCTCGCAACTGCTTGTTTTTTAGACCTGCTGAGTGAATAGAAAAATACTATGACGAGTGCGGCCTGCTAGCTTAGCCGTGACGACTAGCTTTTCTCCAGAGCTATTCCACGGACAACTGGTACACAACAAGATTAATTGAGATGACAACGTGGCATTAATTTAGTTGAAATTTGTCATACTCAGTCCGTTAGATTTGAATACTTACCAGCAAATTTTGCTCAGGTGGGTGGAAGTCACTCAGTTGCTTCTGAATCAAATATGGTTGTTGAACAAAGAACGTTGTGGTATATATGGCGCTCACCATATCCTTCCACCGTTACGCCCTATGTGGAACTATTTTAGCCGTTGGTACAGCGACCTCAGTATGCCATGCCATAAATAGTTTTCACTTGCGTATATTTGAGTAACACGAAGACACTGAGTATCAACAGATGGCAGTTAGACATTAGGGGGTAGAATTTGGGCATTTATCAAAAAGAGTGACGCTTCCTAACGTCCGCGCGGATGTAGACATGACGTCGGAGAAGCAGAAGCCCTGAGTGACTCAGACAGGAAGAGGCCAAAAAAAATAAAATAATATAATATAATATAATATAATATAATATAATATAATATAATATAATATAATATAATATAATATAATATAATATAATATAATATAATATAATATACGTCAAATAATTGCTGAGTTGCCCCCAAGTGTGTTTATTGATGAAATAATAGCAAACTGATAGAGTGAACAGGACTTTGATGGCCTAACAGACAAAGGTGGGGTTCACCCCAAGATTGACACATATACAGATTATTATAAAATGTTCTCTGATAATTGCTTCAAGGAGTAGAATTCAGGCCGAAGACTGTAATTTTGACATAACCACTCTGTGTTATCATATGTACTGTATTTTGGGAATGCAGCGAAGCAAATTCGCTGTGAAAATGGTCAAAAACAAAGAAAATGCTATCATTATGTTTATTAAAAACATTGTGTTTAAAACTGGGATACTTGTGCATGTTTATGAACAATGACAAGTAACATCATGCAGCACGAGACAAGCTCAATTTGTACCATTTCACTTGACACACCTAAAACTTATTTATGAAAATGTAAATGCTGGCCTTACGTAACTCCTGCTGAAGATAATCTTTTATCACCCCACCCTAGGTTGATATCCCTTTTACAGTGGCTGCATATGAGGGTATAAACGCAAACAAGACATGGGTTGAGTACATAAGTGTATTCAGGATCAGGAAACTATAATTATGAAAACTAATTGAAGGTTATCAAAAGTCACATGACAGTAACCAGTCATGATAACAAAACGTCCCAAAAAATAAAATAAGCACTTCAGTTTAAAATATGTCTGGGATGTTGGAAAAGAGCAAGACATACGAGATGTTGACGTAACGGGCTGACGAGAATAGACACTGCAAGGACATTAAAAGGCTTATTAACATCCAAATTGCACCAGAGGGGATGGGAAATGGGATTGCAGAGCAGATGGGGTAGTGCACATACACAGGGTAGGTGGGATAGAATTGAAATGTGATGGCTGATGGGATGAATGACCTGCTGTAATGTTCTCATTGAGGGAGCCACTCAGAACACACCACAATTTGCTCTGTGTATTATCGTGTCTATCTAATGCCTTAAAAGTAGGCATTATCCGCATTTATCTCTCAGTTTGTAGATGCTGTAGGTTCATTGAACATCTGGAGGTCGCACTGACTCCTCCGAGTGCCAAATATCAATGTCTGCTTAAACGCTTCCCAACCGCTGAATGAGCCACAGTGGGGAAAGTATTGAAAATTGCTACTACTTTGCGATTTATAATCTCCCTATTAGCATTAACGACGGCAATGGAATGAATCATTTAAGTGCTGAAGTGGATGACTGGTGTGGAGATGCTGAGGGGCAGGATTTGACTCATACATTAGCATAGATTCAGAAGACCATAACATACTAGCAGAGAAAAAGACTTGTATAGGAGAAAGGTATGCAAAGAAACACAGGTCTAGTCCAAGAAGAGCATGGATCGGCTCAGACGTTGGTGTGGATGATGTGAAGACCGCATCAGATTATGTTATATAACCGCATACGTAGGGCAGCGTCGTATGAAGTGAGGGTCAAAGGGTAAATCCTCCTCTATTCTGAATTGAAAAGTGAAAAGGGCTACAGCAAGGAAAGTAATATCAAAGTCAGCGCAATGATGCATGTCCTTCACACACCTCCTCCAGCCAGACTTGCTGAACAGAGGTATAGTGGTGGAGACATCTGCGAAGCCGAGGAACCTTGGCAACCGAAGGATGGTCATTTTGGTTGTCACAAGTGTGCTATGAAAAGCCAGCTGGCGAGATTGAAATGCAGCTGTAAGTGAATGTGTAGGTGTTACAGTGATTCCCCAATTTCATTGTAAAATGATATCGGACTGTTCCTTTGCTTACATTTCAATGTTGGAGTGTAACTGGGTTAGTTGCTATATTGATTTGAATATCTTGTATTGCTTTTTTTTGCCAATATCACAATGGATGAAATCTGCACATGGATTAGCCTTGAAAATGAGAGGTGAGAGCAGGGACACACCTTTTTTTTTCACAATGTATTAATGAACGTGCACCCGCATAATTTTCATCTTCTATGGAGTTAATTTCTTTGTAATAGGTCATTAATTCAAGTAAGATATTGCCAGTACCGTATGCACAGCCATTGTCTGTGTCTTCGTGTCCAGAACATGTGCAAATCCAAATCAATATTAAAAAATTCTCAGAATTTTGCTGCATCACTCTGGTTGTCACAGCAGCTGTGTGTCCTCTTTGCTCCAGGCCTGTTTTTGTTTTCTCTTGTATAAAGCTGCTGGAACATACTTACAGCAAGACAGAGTAGCTGATTCAAAAAAACTTTATTAACCACAGAGTAGCAAGACGTTGACAAGTCCTGACTTCTAGTGCGTAAACCTGTCTCAGCACCACAATTGGGATTAGATCAGTACAGTCATCACTGAACGGCGTCCTTGAGACTCCGCATGTAAATTTGACTTAAGAAAACAAGAGCAGAGCCACAGTTTGTTTTGTCAGTTGGAGCCTTTTAAACAGAAATAATACACACCTTTAGGCAATATTTGGTACTTTACAAATTGTCATACTGGTATATTTGATACATAAGGAAAAAGAATAAACAGCTTAAAAAGATCCTTTTTATATTTTTTTATTCAGATTTTACATCTTATTTAGGGAAACTGGTAACATTTCTGTTCTCTAAATGAAAATGTACATTTATCAACCTGCGTAAAACAACACATGTACAGTACATCAAAATAAATACGCCATCTGGCAGCTGACTTTCACCTTTAAGTACAGAAATGAAAATGGTGTCTGCAGCCTCTTGACATCAGAGCTCATTATCGCTCTCCAGCTTTGAATAGAGACTCTGTGGCCACTTTCATCCAGCTTAACACGTACATGTACACAGACAACAGTGCCGCATGGGTCCTAAAGTCAGCGGTGTGATCGCCACGGCAGCTGGGGCAAAAATGTCAGGAAGTGACTGACGGAGACAGGAAACAGCTGGGCGTCACCTCTACCCTGTTTGTTACTGTTTGGCACAAGAGTCACAAGTCTTGTCAAATCTTGCTTGTTGTGGACCTCATTTTTTTGTATTTCTTTTTATCATACCTGGGATTAAACCTGTGTGTATGTTTGTGTTTGTGACTGTCAGTGCGTTTGCATGCAGCACTTGAGATTTTAGTGATATATGTTCATTTGATAATCTGACATGGGCACTGTTCCTCCTTCCATAGAGTTTTGGGATCTGATTTATTTTGTGCATTGCCAGTTTGATGTGTTATGTTTTATGACATCGGCGAGCATGAATGGCGCCAACTGATGCCCCCGAAATGACATCACCGCAGATGCCACAGTTTGTTGACAAAATACTGTCATTGGTGTCACCGTGTTTCCTTAGAGAAGGCGGTGAGATCACCCACGATGATGGACAGTTTCTATTGTGGCCAGGCTCTGCGTGAGGAACCTCGGCGTGTCGGCTCAGACGCTTCCAAGGAGACGGGGATTAAAAGTGATGAGCAAAGGTTACCTGTTTAATTAACATTAATCCAAAGGCAAGAGGTCAGATAATCAAGGGTTAGCCGTAGCTGAGATTCAGGTTTTGGTTGTCATAACAACCCCTTGAGTGTGAGCCTGTTGTCACAACAACGCAGCTTCACTGGTTAGTGGTCAGCGTGCTTCCACCAGTTTGGTCTGAATGTTGGATTGTGCAATAAAGAGCCGTGTGATTTTCCTCAGAAAATGTGTGAGGAAACACAAGCGGCTCATTTGTGTGTATGTGTGTTTGTGTGTGTGTGTGTTAATGCAGCAGTAGTTACGTCTTTATATCTTTAACCATCTGCAATAAGACATGAAATAACACACGTCCTCACCTATCGACACGTCTTTCTGTCTCCTGTCCCCTTCACTCCTTTTATCTCTCCCCCCTCACCTTTTTCCTCAACCTCTCTTCTCTCATCCCTCCATCTCAGCCTCGCCTGCGGCCCTCTCGTCTCCTCTCTCGCTCCACCTCTCCTATTATCTCTTCCGCCCGCCCAGCGCCCAGCAACTTTCACGTCAAGGGATGAGAGGAGGGGAGGAGTAATCACATGACATCATCTGTTTCTATTTACATCACCTCCTCCTGGTGGGTGGGCCAGCTGGGAGAAGAGGAGGAAGAGTTTGGACGGGCGGTCGGAGGGGGGTTCGGTCCTGGTCCGGAGGTGTCTTGGCGAGCTGTCGTCTCATATCGACACTTCATACTCACGAGTGTCCTGAGGAGGGGCAAAGAGACGAAAAGCTTCGCTCACGTGCACCAACCTGTTCCTGATCCCATTATAGCTGCTCCAAAGTGCCTCCGTGTTTAAATCGTATCGTGTTGAGAGGGCCAGAATAGACGTGTCTGCATTGTTTGTACTCGTCAGGTTTTTTTCTAATTATTGTGATTAGTCACAGAGATGCCGTGAACCTGTCGTGACTCGGGATCGGTGACACTCACCCCCCCCGTTTCATACAGCGGGTTGTCAAACTCCGTCTCCACAGTGATCTGTCGGTAAGGATGGGGGTAGATCAGGGGCAGCCTTAGGTTTGAGTGATAGCGACACCTGGAGGATGGAGCAAAGAGAGAAGAACAAACAATGCCACCGTTAGAGATTCAACCGGAGATGATTTATTGACTACAGAGAATTATTCCCACGCAGACCTCAGGTGATCAGATCATATTTAGCCACAAACAAGGATTGCGTCTGCAACGTTCAATTACTTATACGTCTTCTCCTTTGACTTTGACAACATATCTTTCCTTTCATATCGTGTGTTTGTGTGTGTATTTCTGCTGCCATCCGCCTACTGAACCACACAAACGTCCTGCAATATGATTCGAGTCTGTTTGAACGAGATAACACAGGTCATCCCCATGACAATGGTGATGATGATGATGATGACGACAATCTCACCGTGTGACATAAACGTAAGCTCCTCCCAGCAGCACAAAGAGCAGGAGCACCAGGATGAAGATGGCCAGCGCTACGTTCCCTCCGTCCAAGCTGGACCCAGCGGTCGCCTCAGCCACTAACAGACGAAATGTGAAGAGGAAATGAAACCCTTGTATTCATAAGGTGTGTGTGTGTGAGTGTGTGTGTGTGTGTGTGTGTGTGTGTGTTGGAGAGTGCTGTGGGGAGAGGCGGTGTAGACAAATGACAAGCATGCAGGGGCAAACTAAGAGGGAGCAGAGGAGCAAACAGTGAAGTAACATGAGGACACATCCTTCCCCAGGCTAACATGGCGGCCAACGTCCCATCCATGCTTTAAATAGATGTTAGAAGCATTTTAGCTGCGTTATACACCGGTTATTCTGAGCTCATTTCCAAAGAGAAAGTTATGAGAACAATGGAAGTTCGAACATACAGGAGAGAACAAGGTCTTTTGAAAACCAGTTCAAGGTTAGCAACAGACGTAAGAGAGATGTTAGCCACTGGCGATTAAGGGGAATTCCAGGATTACAGGGAATCGACAAAATGTGTGAGAAAACAGAGAGGACGGACAAATAAGAGGAAGGACACATGGACTAGGCAGCATTCAAGGTCACTGTCACTGAGTCGTAGTCGTGGCAATGTTTAGCAGCTGTGGATGATGATGCGAAGCTGACGAGGCGATGTCTCCACCCAAAAGTCTTCGATAAAAAAATCATTTTGTTATTCTAATAATACCTGTTACGTTGATTTGTTGTGCTTGGACATGACCAATGAACATTCAGTGCCATCAGCAACTCTAATATTGTTTGCTTATGCTGAATTTTGAGTAGAGATGTTCAATGGATTAAGACATGAAATGGTGCGACCTTTGACCTGACTACATCAGCAAAGCGCGGCAGGCAGACTCACCTTCCAAAGCGTGGTTACCAAAGCAGTCATGATTGGCTGGAAGACATTATTGTGTGTGTCAGAGCACCAGAAATATTGAAACAACACAAATTATCAAAACAAGTGTACAAACAAGTGTAGATTGTGCTCTTAGCACAGCAATGGCACAGTGTCCTTGAGCAAGGCACTGAACCCTAGACTTCTCCGTTTGCCAGTGCGTTTGCCTCTACATTCGAAATGCCTAAGAGGGGAAATGTGGATTGGCATTTTCGGACTCTTCATGGAAAATATGATACCGACTTCCCGTCAAATAGCGAGCTGAGAAAGAGAAAGGTGAATGAACTAAAAAAGGCATTTGTTGAAGCAGCTGACTAATTGTTCTGAGACCTTAGAAATAAGGCAGAGATATGATCTTCAACCAAAGCGCTGCGGCTTTCAAGACATACTGTACAGTTACACGGCACTGTGAAGCCATGGCTGAGGATGTAACCCAGCAAATGTGGAGGGACGTTGGAAATTGTGAGTGTTTTTCACTGCAGTTGGACAAATCTACTGATGTGTTTATGTGTAAATAGTTACAGTTACATTACAGTTACATTGGGCAATGTAGGTTAATGTGGTTGTGCAAGACAAAATAATATGTTAAAGAGGTGGAATGTAATTTAACTAAAATATACTTTATCCCAAAAGCACAAAATATACTAGGCCCACTGGACTGCTAGGTGGGCCAACGGTCTCCCCGCTGGGACAGGAGTGTGGCTTTCCACATGGTCTCACCCCTGCAGAGCGGAAGTGGGCCGCTCCAGAAGGACGGGTTTCCCAGGATGCACTTGATGGCCACCTCCCCGATTAGCTCGTAGCCTTGGTAGCACACAAACGTCAGCGACTCGCCCGGCAGGTAGAGCCGCTTGGACAGGATCTGGTAGCCGTTATCGGGGAGGCCGGGGTTCTCGCAGGACACCGACTCCTCGGCTGGAGGTAAGAGAGGAGGGGGAAAAAAAAAAAAAAAAAAAGTTGAACATGGAGTTCGTCTACGTGAGTAAGAACTTTGGCGTCCGAGGTCGGATAGCAGAGTCGACAGACTGTGAGGGGAGGTGAGTCAGGGATAATCTCCACCCTCTCCTCCAGGTGGCGGAGGGCTGATTGGTACGCTGCATTAGAGCTGCATTAGCATATCAAACACTGAGTAACCTCCAACTCACACACACGTGCGCGCACACACGCGCACACACACACATTGGCTCAACAAAGATATACGCTGGCATTACAGCTGCCGAGCACAGTGTTTAAAGAAATTCATGCTTCGTACTAAAATATTAATTACATTTCAATAATACATAATATGATAATATAAATTGTGCTTTTAAGGGGATTTCCAGGTTACTCTAAAAGACTTTGACCCCTCTGTCAGCCGGAGGCGGCGGATATTTGCTGGATGCGGCCGGGCCCAGGAATAGAAGATGGGTGGGCGGAGGAGAATTCTATGTCTACAGGAAGAATCAAAGCAACGGTGGTGAAGGGAGACGTGGATGGGTTAAATCTTCACGCGCAAACCCCCTCACCGCACAGACAGTGAGCTTCATTGCCATGCCGACAGCTTCTCAAGCCGTGGGGCCTAGTTATCCCACACGTGCCTGCACCGACTGAGAAATGGCGCTCTGATGTACCTGCCAATCCAGGAACACGTCCAAGAACCACATGGTGTGCGTGGATCAGTGTCGGATTGAGTTTCTTTATGACATTGAACTGAGATTAAGAATTATGAAAAAACACCCGCCATGACATGAGGAGATATTGCTTGTTAAAATGCAAAATTCGCAAAATTCTCAATCTCATCATACTCACACACGCAGTGCGGCAGGCGAGACGTCCACACGGGCGTGCCTGGCTCACGGCCGTAACAAGTGAGAGTGGCGCCGCCCTGGAGGATGAACCCGGGATTGCAACTGTACTGTATGGTGGTGCCAACCAGGAGTTTCGGGTCGGACAGGGACCGGGTGGAGTGCTCCACATGGCCGGGGTCTGAGCAGTACATGACTGAGACACACACACGCACGCCCACACACACACACAGAGCAATCGCGCTCGTTTCAGTGGAGTCAGTGGTTATTAGATGGTCAGACAAAGTCAAACTGTGTTGGTTACGCACTCTTCTCGCAGAAGGGCGGCTGCGAGCTCCAGGACAGGTCCAACTGACAGGTGAGCGTCTCTCGGCCCACCAGGTCATATCCGGGGTCACACTGGTAGGTGATCCGAGCCCCTCGCACCAGTGCAGTGTGGGACGTTGTCTTCCAACCGTTCTGGATCTCTGGTAGGTCTGGACAGGAGTCGTTCCTGGACACCTCTGTTTGGATGTAGGGACAAAGGGGAGCAGGGAGGGATCAGGAAAACCTGGAATAGGGCACTGGATTTGCAAGCTTGTACTGTTTTGTATTGAAAGGTGTGAAAAAACCTCTTTTAAAAAATACAACTGTTATTTTGTCAATTGAAATGTTAAAAGAGTTTTCATTTTGGTATCAAACAAAAAACAAAACAGATTTATCATCATAGCTTGTGTGCACAATACACAAAATGCCACACAATAGCATTTTCCAATATATTGAGAGGAATATGCTAATTTTCTGATACCTTCCACATCGACAGCACCCCCTACTGGATTTGTATATTTCATGCAAAGCACATAGGGTTTGTAGGTCACCACCGTACGCATCTTTTGTACTACAAAGATGTAGATGGGAGGGCCTGGATGTACGTATGTGTGCGTGTGCGTGTGTGTGTGTGTGTGTGTGCGAGCTCACGTATTTGATAATTGATCACGCACTGTACAGTATTGCATTACACTGCGTAGTGTAACAGGCCCGCGGGGATTTGTAAGCTGAAGAGTCAGGATCAATTATTCATTGTGCATCGACTTTTTCCCCCCTTCTATGCTGCCTGTGTGTGTGTGTATGTGTGTGTGAGTGCCTGATTTATTGTGAATAGACCCACATATGCACTGCATGCTGCGGCACACATTTATAGGCACACATAATCAAACAGAGTAGCTTCTGTATTCACGCCATGTCTTTCTGATTTACTCCTTAGGGAAAAGTGAGTGTGCACGCGTGTGTTATCGTGTGTGATTGGGAGTAAATTGGTCAGTGCCTGCTTGTGTGTGTGTGTGTGTGTGTGTGTGTAAGTCTGTCCGTCAGGTGTCTGCAGGACTACATGTTTGGGTGAGTGCGTTCCGGAAGCTTTGTGAGATGGTGAAACAAACACGTTTTGATTGAATGAGGGCAGAGAAATGGAGAGAGGAGCATGGAGATGAAAGTGAGGACGAAAACCGAAGCAGACAGGACGGAAAGAAAAGGGAGGCTGCGTCGGTGCAAACCGAGTGAAACCAGAGCTTTTCAACCAGGCTTTCACGGCTCCGATTTCTACTGCGCCTTTACGTGGATTAAGGACAAATAAGCGAACAGATGGAGACGCGTCGTCCTAGATGACCTTTCCGCAGAAACACACACCTTCCCACACAAAAATCTCCATGTCCTGCGGCGGCTTCAGCCTATTAAATCCTAATTGAAGACGACAGCGCCTCCCTGCTGCCGCCTAGTGGCAAAACAAGATGATCCAGATGGATGGCTGTCTACGGACTACACAGATCGTTGAAACCATCCGAGTTTCTTTTGTGATCAGCTGACACATGGTAATTTTCTTAATTTATCTAAAAATGTCCTCATGACAGTGAAAACCTGCAGAAATTTGCAGACTCATTTTCACTGGGGGCCACATCAGCGTGGTGGTAGCCCTCTAGGGGCCAGATGACAGTGACGATCATAAAAAGTAGGGATGTCCAATATTGGCTTTTTTGCCGATATCCGATATGCCGATATTGACCAACTCTCAATTCACCGATACCGATATCGGCCGATACTGATATGTGCGCCGGTAAACGCTTCTGGAGCGCATAGGCATTATTTCGATGTAACGCAAGCATTACTTTATTTTTATCGGTTTTTATGTTATCGTTTTTAAAGTCAAAAAATCCGATACCGATATTACAATTTTATGCCAATATCGGTTCGATAATATCGGTGGGCCGATATTATCGGACATCTCTAATAAAAAGAGGTACCTTCAAAAAAAAGGTACCTTAGAGGTATTAAAGAGGTAACTTAATGTGAAATTTAACTACCCATTCAGAAACATCTGACAATAACATTTTTTTACTTATTCAACTTACAAATATCCCATCTGCTGGACTGAAATTGACACCTGTTGTATATTGACACGGTTATTTTAGGGCTTGCGGGCCACAAACTACGATGCTGCGGGCCACTTTTGGCCCGTGGGCCGCTTTTGGCCTTTGGGCTGATTTTAACCTGTGGGCCTTCAGTTTGACTCTTGTGTGCTAAAAAATTCTCACATCCATGCAATGAGCTGGACAGGTCGATGGTTTTCATGTTTGCTCTTGCAATGTAAGATTGTCATCAATAGGGGGCGCCATCATCACCTCTACCGTTCGGCCCTTAATAGTTGTTTCCAAAGTGTTGTGACTCACCCATGTAGTTGATGATGAAGCCTTCGCCCTTCCCGAAGACGAGGCCGGCCGGGTCGGAGTGGAAGGTGACGGTCAGGTCAGGCGTGGTGGAGGAGAGCTTGAAGGGGCTGCTGCCTCCCACGTACTGGCCCAGGATGCGAGTCGTCACCTCGTCACCATCGGTGATGGTCAGCATGTCGCTGTCGCTAATGTTCAACCTGAGGAGACGCCAAACAAGCGGACGAGAGGCAGTTGTAAAGACGCGATGTTCTAAACACGCCGTGCACGTTTTCATGGAGGTGCCCCTGTGTACAGACGCTCTGTGATAGTACATTCTGATCTCCTAGATCTCCTTGATCCTCCGTTTTCTCTAGGAGCACGCGTGAGGAGCGTTAGGATGAGGAGCATCACTATGAAAACTCTCCCCTCCTCCACCACTCAACCCCACCCCTCTACTCACAGTTGGACGTCCAGCAGGACACGTTTGTCCTCCCCCACGTGGATCCTCCAGCTGCAGTCCTCGCCCTCCCCGTACCACTCTGGCCAGTTTGGAGACAGGATCACCCCCCCAGGACCACTCAGGTCCCCACCACACTGGGCTGCAGACATTTGGACAGACAAGGACGGAGAAAAGTCAGACACCTGCTTCACGGAGAACATCCTGCTCTGTTTGGAGCATCCGATTGAAACATTACGGCAGTGCGCAGAAGTGGAAAACCAAAACAAACAGTGAGTTTGGTATGTTGGCATGAAAACTGAGCCATGGCTGGTAATTTCAACAATAAAATACATTATAACAGCCAAATGTGGTAATGAAGATAGAATTATGATATCAAAAATCAAAGTGAAATGATTGTGGTTTAATTTCCTCGATCGACCCCCAAAAGTATTGCTAAAGTATCTATCTATCTATCTATCTAAAAAAGCAAAATCAAACTGCGAATTTGCTAGTTGAATGTTGGCAAGTGTCTCCATCCATCCTTCCATTCATTTAACATCTATCCATCAATCTATGCACCAATCTATCCAACAATGGATATATAAGCATCTACTAATCCATATCCATCTATCCGTCTGTCTAGTTAGCTATAGGATAGATAGATAGATAGATAGATAGATAGATAGATAGATAGATAGATAGATAGATAGATAGATAGATAGATAGATAGATAGATAGATAGATAGATAGATAGATATGTGATGTTTGGTTTTTTTGGTGTAAACACTCTTCATCACTTCCCCTCATGTGCTTCACCTTTGCACAGCGGCTCTGTGTCATTCCAGTACGGATCCCGCGCATTGACGCACTCGATGACAGGAGGCCCCTGTTCCAGAGAGTGACCTGGCTCGCAGCTGAACTGGACCACGGCTCCCACGGCATAGGATGGATCCGAGGCGCTGAAGTTTCCGTTTTGAAGGTACGGCTCGTAGCAGTGGCCACGCTCGAACGCTGTGGCGGAAATGAGAGATG
>OMPJ01046182.1:0-12569 GCA_900312935.1 Carapus acus | reverse complement strand
GAAACATTACGGCAGTGCGCAGAAGTGGAAAACCAAAACAAACAGTGAGTTTGGTATGTTGGCATGAAAACTGAGCCATGGCTGGTAATTTCAACAATAAAATACATTATAACAGCCAAATGTGGTAATGAAGATAAGAATTATGATATCAAAAATCAAAGTGAAATGATTGTGGTTTAATTTCCTCGATCGACCCCCAAAAGTATTGCTCAAGTATCTATCTATCTATCTATCTATCTAAAAGAGCAAAATCAAACTGCGAATTTGGTAGTTGAATGTTGGCAAGTCTCTCTACATCCATCCTTCCATCCATTTAACATCTATCCATCAATCTATGCACCATTCTATCCAACAATGGATATATAAGCATCTACTAATCCATATCCATCTATCCGTCTGTCTAGTTAGCTAGATAGCTAGATAGCTAGATAGATAGATAGATATGTGATGTTTGTTTTTGCTTTTTTTGGTGTAAACACTCTTCATCACTTCCCCTCATGTGCTTCACCTTTGCACAGCGGCTCTGTGTCATTCCAGTACGGATCCCGCGCATTGACGCACTCGATGACAGGAGGCCCCTGTTCCAGAGAGTGACCCGGCTCGCAGCTGAACTGGACCACGGCTCCCACGGCATAGGATGGATCCGAGGCGCTGAAGTTTCCGTTTTGAAGGTACGGCTCGTAGCAGTGGCCACGCTCGAACGCTGTGGCGGAAATGAGAGATGTGGGAGATAGAATCTGGGCTGATTAAAAGTCAGAGGCCCACTTCAACACAAGTGTGATGGTTCTGAGAAGGGCAACAAAGGTTCTGAGGGGAGCAGCAGTTCTTGTACTCACCAATTGCACATTCTATGTCACTGTGTACTGTGTACTGTGTGCGGTGTGTGTGTGTGCACGAGTGTGTGGGATGGATTACAATATCTGAGCAGCAGCAAACACTCGGCTCATCCTGTATCCATGAGTGAGACATCTTGGCATATGAGTCACACCTCGTCCCTTCTGACAATAATGTTGCAGAGTGTTCTTGCCGTGATCTGAGGTTCATCTCATCATATCGGGGCGACCGTACCTTCGTAACGGATGTTGAAACCCGTGTGATGGTTGGGCTGATCTGTGATGAACTGGATCCTCACCGCCGGGCCCTCGCTGATGACGCCTTCAAACGGAATCTGACCCCCGTGGCCCGAGTCGAACAACACCACTGAGCCGGCGTCCAATCCGCTCCACAGAACCAGCCTGGGAGCAAAGAGTGTGTGTGTGTGTGAGGAATTACAACTTGGGCGGTCAAGTGAGTAATTCTTGAATTGTGATTACTCTGTTGTGAGTCACAATTAATTGGATTTTTAATTGCGTGGCTCAAATGCTGTTATTTTGCGTTTCCTCATTGTGTCTCCTAATTAACAATAGAAAGCCGTTCTTACCAGAATGTATGGGTTGGTAATTAAATGACCACAAAACAAAATGTCCTCTAAGACATAGGTGTCAAACTTACGGCCCGTGGGCCAAACGCGGCCCGCTGCCTCATTCTATGTGGCCCTCCAGCCCCTGAATGACATTTTCAATATCGACCTGTCCTTCATTTAAGCCTGCAGTGACCCACAAACTACATCTCCCACAATGCACGATCATGTTGCTGGATCATGTTGCTGGCAAAGTGACGGCAGCTGTGCCCGGACCACACACACACTTTTTAAAATGTCAGCTGTCAAGAAACACCAGCGCGTACCGAGTGAAGGAACCAGCTACTTAACTTGTTGATAGATTGTTGACGTATGCTTGTTGATTAATTCAGGTTTGTGAGCCTGATAAATTACAAGGATACATGTGATAATAACAGATAAAAGACTTGACATTTTTTTCCGTCCATACAAATGCTAATGCAATATTTGTAAGTTGAAGTAGTACTGAATAGTTGATATCAAATGTTCCTTAATGAGGAGCTACATTTCACACTGATACCCTATATCCTTTATAATTGTCATTTACAACAGGCGCTTTGATGGCAGCCGCCATGCTGATGAGGCCCTTAGCGAAAATGCAAATGACACTCCTGCTCCATGAGCTTTTATGTTGGTTCTTCCAAAGCAAACTGCTCAATTAACACAGCTTTCAGATCCATTTGCGAACGTGAGCCGTGCAACCTGAAATTGCATTGTGATTGACGCGTTATGGCAGATGACCCTCGTTTAGAGGGTGACCCTGAGGTCAGTGTCGGCCGTGCCACGGCCGCCTTACCTGTCCGTGGGCTCCAGGGCCAGTCGCTCCAGGTGCAGGTGCAGCCTCTGGCCTTTAGGGGCCTCCAGGGACCAGGAGCAGGAGCGGTCCTGGGTGGCGTTGGACCCGTGGTGGGGGGATGGAGACAATACCCTCCCTACCGTGGCATTCTTCACCAAACCCCCACAAAGGGCTGAGGAGAGGAAGGTCAAAGGTCAAATGTCAAAGGAACGTGGGAGGTAACCGAACAACAAATCCACTCTGCGCAGTGACGGCGATGCCGACCCCTGCAGACGGGCTCCTTGCTGCTCCACACGGGCAGGGAGGCGTTCAGGCAGGTGAGCTGTGGCGCCCCCTGCAGGTGGTAGCCCATGTGGCAATGAAAGCGTGCGACGCCCCCTGGCAGCAGGTCCTGCACGGACACCTCCCCATGGTGTGGCCTCTTTGGCAGGGCGCAGCTCAGCCTGAAGACTGGACACACACACACACACAGTAGATGAGTGTGTGTGTGTGGGGGTTTACAGGGACACCATTACAGTGGGCGGAGCCAGAGGTGGAAGGGAGGCTTTGTGGTTGTTGGAGGTCCTTAATGCTATTGAGGAGCTGTGTGTGTGTGTGTGTGTGTGTGTGTGTGTGTGTGTGTGTGTGTGTGTGTGTGTGTGTGTGTGTGTGGGCGTATGTGTTAGATGTACACAAGGCCCCCACAATCACCTCTCCTATATATTGGTGGTCACATGTTCAGGAACATGTGCATGGATGCATGCACACGCAGACACATGCTCCCACACACACACTCACACACACAAACACAAACACACACACACAATTATACATGCTTTACTAAGTCACATATCCTCATCTCCCTAATGAGATGCGAGCCCATTAATCAGCTCTAATCAGGCTGGTTCACACGACAGGTCTAATCAACAGGCCTTTAGAGGATGTAAACACACAGGCCCAATAAATTCTGTGACGTTATTTGTTTGCATAGCAAAATTGTGTTGGCTTAGACTTCAGGCCAACGCAAATATAAACACGAGCAGCGATCCAACCCGATGACTGGCCGCTGTCTGACTGACCTCAGTGAGGCGGATCATGATGCAGTTGTTTATAGTCTGCAGGACCTTGAGGTTCAGGCATGCATGGTTAACAAGCTAAAGTTGCTACATTCTTGCACTCACTTTGGTAGTGCAGCTGGAAGATTCCCATGCTGCCGTCGGCCGCCGAGCGGTAGAAGACGGAGAGCGTGTTGGTGGGGCTGCGGATCACCTGACCTTCAACCAGCAAGCTCTCATTGGCCAGGACCAGCAGGGCTCCTCGCTCGTCCACTCCCCTGATGGAGAGCTGCTCGCCGTCCGACAGGTTCACGCTCTTCACCTGAGTACGTACGCAGAGAGACCGCTAACTAGCTTACTAGTGGATAGGGCCGGGTATTGATAAGAACCACATGATTTGATTGGGTTTCAATTCTTAAGGTTTCGATTGGATTGGATTATCAATTTTATATTGACTTAAATGCTTAGGTTCACTTCTGTAAGAAGTAGAAATACACTGGCAATTTAAAAATGTTTTATTCTCATGCCCATAATAACACGTTATTGTGACACATAAGTCACCTCAACAGCATCAGGACAAAACAGCTTACAGGGAATGCTAAACACTACGGTCAGTGTTAAACGTTCACATTTACATTTACATAATTACACTTAAGCATTTACATTTATTCATCCCGATGGGCTTTAACCTTCCCACCCCATCAGCACTGCTATTACTATTTCTATTTAGGTAGTTATTTATACCGATATTTGTGATGTATATATTGTGTGTTTATATTCTTCTGTATATAGAAACTCTCTTCTTCCTTCTTTTCTTTCTCTAACGACTTACACCGGAATGCAGCGACTTAGTTTCATTACTCAATTCAATTGCTGTAATGACAATAAAAGATTCCTGATGTTGTATGTTACTTACTTCACAGTACCCCTGAGCAATATGCACCTTGTGCATATGTAGTACAAAAGTAAAAATCTTGACATGTGTTTAAAAATCAAAAAGTAAAGTAACATGTATTCAAAAAATAAATAACATGTATTTCCTCTTGCACATTGTGATATTAGTCACCGTCATGTGTTTTCTTGTTGGTATTGCGTAGCGTGGTTCAAGAGTCTGTAACATCCTCTTAAAACCTTGAATTTGTAGTACCCTGTGGGGTCGAAGGTCTTTGCAAATGAAGACGGCCGCAGAGTCTGTTATCTTTGGAGCACCGGCAGCTTGGCGCTAAAACAAAAGACCTCCAGGCTTTGAAAGTTTCACACAAAAGGAAATCGATGTCTTACCTGCAGCTCCACGCCGTAGCCGGTGTAGACCGTCACTGTGTAGGTGCACAGCAGGGGGGCGCCATCTGGCGAGGCGGGGTCGTCGGAGGAGTCGATGTATCCCTCGGGCTCTGAGAAGTTCACCAAGCAGGTGGGAGCGGCTGTGGAGAGAAGATGGTCACTCACTCACTCGCTCACTCACTCACTCACTCATTCACTCACTCGAATCACTCACCTGACGATAACGTTCCCGTCTCCGAGTCCATATTGGTCACCGTGGTGACGGCGGTGACGTCGCCTTCAATCTCGGCTGTGTGTGTGTCCGGCCCTGCAGTAAGCGTCTCCGTCGCTAGCGTCCCGGTCAGAGCGTCCGGTGGACCTGGGGTCTTCGCGGTCCCCGGTGGGTCCTCGCTCTGCTGTCCTACCGATGGGGCTCCAGAGAGGGCGCTGATGCTGAGGCCGCGGCCCAGCAGGGGGAGCAGGTTGTGGGGCAGAGCTGAGGGCAGCAGCTCCCCCGTGTGGGAGAGGATCTTGGTGCGACCCAGCATGGTTTGGAGGAAACCTCTCGAGCTGCGGCCGCTCGCCGTCGTTGCCGGGGGGGACAGGGCGGACAGCTCTGTGGGGACGTCCAAGCCTGAGAAGGAGAAAATAATACACAGGACAGAGATCAGGCCTCTGTCACTCTCACTCAGCTTTCCAGTGGTCCTGCTTTGACTTTGGAGACACACACTGACAGGAGAACAGGGATTTTGGAGCCCAAAAGCCAATGCAGGAAATTTCATCGCTAAACGTCAGGGTGAAATCTATTGTTGACGTTGATTGGCAGATCTGAAATTCACATTACTGGACATCCTCAAGTGAATCGAAACAGAAAACGTCAATTTTGGCCTTTGAGGCAAACGACTGACATTCTTTTTTCGTCTGCATTTCATTTCTTTCATATGTAATTGATTAGCGGCCCATATAGAATATCAAATCAAAACATTTGCAGTTATTGGCTTTGCTAACACACAATGTTGTCTGTGTTATTTCTGCCTCTTCACCCATTTATTTATCCATTTATCTGTTTCCTTTCTGTCTTTAATTGAGATGTTATCATGCCGGCGAGATTATCCAAATATTTCTGGATCTCATCTGAGTAAAAACAGAGAGAAACTCAGCTTAAACCTGCAGACACAAACAAATGCGCAAAGTCTTTGAGGAGGCAAAACGAGTGTGAGTCTGTCCTGGGAACTGAGCTACGTCCTGCTGGGCCCGTCACGTGGCACCTACACTTACACAACACACACATTTAAAAGCTGAACACGCACACGTTACACACACACACACACACATTCCAAGATGGTGTAGTCAGGACGACGGGGCGGCTGGGCATGACAGGCCAAGGGGGAGGAGAAAAAACGAAGAAATGCACAGACAGCCAAAGAGCTCTACCCTGCATGCTAAAACGCGGCTGCTGCAGCTTAGTTCGAAAACAGCACACAGCAGCACTTACACACACACACACACACACACACACACACACACACACACACACACACACACACACAGGGCTCCTCCTGGCACACGCTGATCAGACTCCGACGCTAGCAAACACCGCAACGTGTTGGAACATCGGCGTGGAGCAACTTTGCTGTTTATCAGCTTTCACACTTTGAAATGAGAAACAAGGCCAAACTTGTCTCTCCCAGTCGCCATAGCAACCCCACCAGCATCTTCCATCTACATTTAGCCCACGTTACATGTCCCCTTGACATCGAGGTCGTCCTCAAAGTAACTTGAGCGACCTGGACCTCGCCTAATGGCGACTGATGCGCTCATCAGTATGACTCCCCCGCATCAATATGCGAGTTTCAATCTGACAAATGCTCGTCGCGTTATTTATCGCCAATGATTCAGCCGCCAACCGCGATTGGCATGTTATTGCAACAAGCCAAGATTGATGAGCCTCCTTGGTATTGCTTGAAGTCATCGCAATCACCTCAAACATTATTTCCTTATTAAGCTAATTGCAGAGCCAGACGTCACACTCATGTGACACCGTTCGTCAGGCAGGCCAAATTAACGCAACAATGAAAGCCATTCCTCATTCAGTCAGGGCGCATTACTGCGCAGACAACACTAGATAACACACGTGTGTGTGTGTGTGACAGTGCCTTGATTATCATGAGGTGCATTAATGCAAAAATCCTCCAACGGCTTTGCTGTGGCCTTGCAATGATTTGCTAAATCATCCAGAGCCTCAAATGTTGAGGCAAACTTTAAAGAAAAAAAAAAAAAGAAGATCACAACAGCAGAATGAGAGAGTCCAACCCCATTTGCGGATACAAGTTCCAAAGTCCACGATGTGTGCGGAGTTGAGCCTGTCTCAGTTGTGTCCCAATTTCCAGCATCTAGAACGTAGGTTTGGACCACCAGGACCAATGCCTCGATCTGCTGGCCAGCATATGGACCTGGTTTCCTCCTCCTGTGGGCAGCAGATCCACCACAAAAATGCTTCTCGTCAAAAACCACCACAGGGCCACATGCAGGATCCTACCCCAGGGCCATGGTGACCGCACAGGAAGGATATATGCTCTGAAGTAGTTTGGAACTGGGCTGGGAAGGTCCGATTCACAGATAAACCTCTAATTGAGGAAGAACAACCTGGTTTCTGTCCTGGGCGTGGACCAAAGGACCTGTGGATTGGTGGACCAGCTCTATATTGTCTCCCAGTTACCAGAGAGGTTAAGACCGTGTTCCTCTATGTGGTGCTCTGAGGAAATGGGGGTGGATGAATCCCGAAATCAGAAGAATTGGACTTCACCAGGTCGAGCTTGGAATCAAACAGCAACCTCTAACCTCTTGTACGATGCCCCATGTCTGCATAGGATGTCAGTGACCCACCCCTCTGAAATTTGCAATTTTGTTTCTGTTGTCAAGACAAGTCAAGTCAGTTTTATTTGTGTAGATAACAGAAGTTATATCAAGACGCTTTCCAAGATGGAGCCAGTAGAGCTCCTCAACATGTTAACACTTTAAGTCTATAAGATGAACAGACCCAACATGTCCCCCTTTAGCAACAGTGGTGAGGAAAAACTTCCATAAAGGGGAGGAAACCATGGGCAGGCCAGGCTGCAGGTGGGCGGTCAACTGCCTTGACCGGTTGGGTTGAAAGAAAGAGGGAGGGGGAGGGGGAGAAAGGGACAGAGAGACAGAGACAGGTGTAGGGGTGCACAGCGTGCCGATCAGGAGCAGGACCCGAATGTTTGGTCGTGTTCTAGCTGCCGGCTGTAAAGCAAAAGGCAAAGACTGTGGGGAGGAAGCCCCATCAGCACACGCTAACAAAGATAACTTTGTTGTCTTTGTTATTGTTGCATGTGAGGCTGATTCTGGGGACTGAGCACCTGCAGGCAACCCCGTTCGTCCCCGGCTCGTCCCCGCGGGGGACTGCAGCAGGGGCACAGCTCCAGCCGAGAGCAATGCCGCCGCAGAAAAGGCGAGCATGCTGAGGAGGGATTCTCCTCAAAGACTGGGGCGGGGGGAGGAGCGTGCCTGTAGGTGCTGACGGGGCAACATGCTGCAGGAACCCTGCCATAGGGGACGCAAGCATGGCTGCTGTCCCTCGCGTCCTTCGCATCGTGTCCTGCTGCAGACGTAGAGATCATCCCTCCATCCTCCTCCAGGTCTGTAGCTTTGGATGGACCACAGTAATCCATCAAAACGTGTTACAGTCCCTCAAACCTCCTTTGCGTCACCTCAGATATTAGATATAAAAGTCAATTACCTTTGACCCTGAATGTCATTACATTGTTCTTCGTCTCCGTCCTGAGGGACTCCACAGATCTCCAACATGCACCCATAAAAGGTCACTTTAAAAACCTCCGTGTGCTACAATGATCAAGTCAATGACCAAATGAAGAGGCGGCACTCAAATCCAGATCAATATCGCACGGCAGCATCAGTCAGCGGCGCTCGGCACTGATTGGTCGACATCACAGGAAGCTAGGGCGTGCTGGAGCTTGACCTCAGACTTGTGAGACAGTATCAGAGGATCGGTGTGTAACGAGGCTCCGAGAGGACAGAGACGTGCCAACACAAATGCACACACACACACACACACCTCAGTCCTTACACACCTGATTAGCATACAAACATTTGTCACACCTCCCTATATGCAAGAACATCCATCACCTGGACTGGATGCAGCAGGAACAACATGTTTCTTCTCAATGTCTTCATGGAAACAAGCGCGACAACAGGAGCTGTCAAAGTGCACCCAACTTGATGCGTGTGTGTGTGTGTTCGCGCGCATGCAGCAGGTGCTGTGGCAGCCAGGCATGACCAGCTCAGTCGAGCAGATGGCCTCTCGCTCTCCAACCAGACTCTCTGCTCCTCCTGTCTCTCTCTCACTCTCTCTCTCTTTCTCTACTTACAGTCTCTATCGTGTTCTCTCTCTCTCCTTCCTTCTCTCTCTCTATTTTTCTCTCCTTCCCTCTCTCCCTTGCTCTCTTTAACTCCAGCCTCCCCCAACCTCCATCTCTCTCTCTCCCTTTCTCTACTTTGAGTCCACCCCCCCTCCCTCATTTGCAGCTGTTCTTCCCTGCCATGTGGCGTCCTCTCTCTACCTCTCTCTCCCTCCCGTCTTCCTCCCGCTCGCTCCCCCTCTCCTGGCACTTCCCTCGCATCAGTGTTTGTCCCCGCAGCAACACGTTTGATTAATGAGCCTCACACCCTGTTGCTCGGCTGGATCGCGACATAAACTTACACACACACTCGTCTGCTGCGGCGCTGACGGGAGCCGCGCCGCAGCGCGTCTGAAACGTCTCCTCTGTGTTTGGCGTTCTAAGACAGTCACGAGTCACACGATGTCAAATTAAATGCCGAAAATACGCACAAATATTCCGACAAGATGTCGGTCGTGCTCTTTTGATATTGCTTCGATTTTGGTTTTGTCACTTGTTGGAAGACGTAGTCGTGATGTGCGGATATGCGAGTACAAATACTTCAGATTTAAACGTGTTTGTTTAAGGGCCGATTTCCATGTTTCAATAGTTCAATAGAATAGAAAATAATCATAATTATCAGTATTAATCGTCATTAAGATGATCTTGATGATTATTGATAACAGAACACACTAATTATCAATAAGACATTTTGGCACTATTTTTAGGCAAATGTTTCATTCACCACATCATTTAGCAGGCTATTGTTTCGTTTATAGGACCCACCCGATGGTACACAGCGCCACCCACAGTTGTGCTAGATGGCCACTGCACTCACCGTTCTACTATTTCTCCTCAACAACGTAATGATGAAGTATCTTTTTTTTATTTTCCGACGATCTTTGTCCAACTTCTATCATCAGTCCAATGTAACAACCACAAAAACAAGTCAAGTTCATGAAAATCCACTCAGATGTAATAGTGGTCGAATGTGCCCCGTTTAATCATTCAGAGGTATCGATACAGATCCAAGCTGTTGCATCAGTTGGAAAAAGCCTCCATGGCTTGAGCCCATCCTCAGTATTTACTTATAAGCCTTAACCCCAAACTCATAACCCTGAGTATTACTAGACTGGAGTCGAACCAGCGACCACAACTGGAATCACCATGACGGTTCCACAGACAGCAGCTAGCAACCAGCAAATCACAGTGACTGGTACATCAGACAACGTAGAAAAACAACAAGCAGACCATTAACAAAAAGAACAGGTGGACCCAAACCGAACCCTCATCGCCCCCACATCGGCCCCTCCTCTCCTTCCACCTCCTCTAATCCCTGCTCTCCATTCTCAGAGGAGTTGCTCAGTACATCTTTAAGTGATGTATAAGTCCACAAACTGCACTAAGTCTCCAATGTACAGCTCAGAGCAGCAGCACTGCGGCTTCTCATGCTGTGTTTGGCTTTACGCGATAAGCACGACTCTCTTTCTCCGCTCCTGATCGCAGCTTTTACCTCAAACTCACAGATGTGTGTGCGTGTGTGTGTGTGTGTGTGTGTGAGCGTGCGTGGCGTGTAATGAGGGAAGCCTCAGACTGGATCTGGTTTTAAGTAGCACATTGTTATCTGCCACAGCCCGAGGTTTGTGTGTGCGTGCGTGTGTGCGTGTGTGTGTCCTCCTCACTATCTGCAAATCCGCAAATCCTCGGGAGGGGAAAGTGTCCTCGATACAAACAGAGCCAGACCGAAATATTCCACCGTCAGAAGCTTTCTGCAGGCGCCGAGCTCTCCAGACAGTAGCGAAAATGTTGATGTGAACAGGAAGGGGAAAAAAAGGGGAGAGGAAGATGTTGCCCTGTGATTAGGGGGACTTCCGGGTTCCCCTGACGTTAAGATGGTGTTGTCAACAT
Source organism: Carapus acus (assembly GCA_900312935.1). Taxonomy (NCBI): domain Eukaryota; kingdom Metazoa; phylum Chordata; class Actinopteri; order Ophidiiformes; family Carapidae; genus Carapus; species Carapus acus. The sequence goes on along the minus strand of OMPJ01046182.1, from coordinate 1,709 downwards.
CAGCAGGTGGACGGAGCAGGAAGCTCTAGACCAAAGTGCTCCAGACCACCAGAACTCCAGGATCCCGGGGGAAACACACACATAAACGCACGCACGCGCGCACGCACTTTGAAACAAACCTCCCTAGACACGATAGTAGATGAATTAGGGAGATAAATACCAGTTATGAAGTGCAGTTTCTAGCAGAGATTCTAACAAAATGAGGCTAGTCAGCGCTAATCCTTTCATCGCAACGCGATTAAAGTCAAACCTCGACACGCTTTGAAACATCGCAGTTGCAGCAGGAATTATTTTGGCCCTCCCGCACACCCTTAGTTTGCCTGTGAAACCGCTAATGTCAGAGGAGATAGTGAACAGCTCTACACTGCACTTTGATTTGAATATGAATGATCAATATTAACGATTGAAAAGGAAATTTAGGTTCTGAAATTTGTGTCCCAATCCAGATGTTCCAGAATTGAATCCATAATCCAGAAGTGCTTTACAATGTTGGTATGCACTTAAAGATGTCTTGAAATACAACAAATGGTATTTTAGGCTTTAGAATATGAGTTTAAAATGCGCTTATTTGTGATTAACGACAGAACTTTGTGTGTGGTCACAAAAATGAATAGTTCGACTCTGCAAAGGCTCCAGTCACGTGACTGCTGCTCTGCAGACCAGAGGAGACGTGTGCGATGTGTGTGTCCGTCATATTCAGAGCATTAGCGGCTGGACACAAAGAGGAGGGGAAGAGGAGTGATGGAGGAAGGAAACGGTTGCCACAGAGATGAACAGAGTCGTCCTCGGCCACGACACACAGCGACGAGACGCACAGCTCTGAGGACGCCACGCTACCTCACGGCACAACTTGGACGAAAGGCAGTGTGTTTGCGTGTGTGTGTGTGTGTGTGTGTGTGAGACGCAGAGAGACAGGGGGAGAGAGAGAGAGAGGTGTGTGTCGGCGTAATCATGGCCAGAAGTCATTGAAAGTCTCGTCACACTCCAGCCTGCCTTCAGTGAAGCAGCGGGAGAGAACAGAGGGGGAAACAGCCAAAGGAGTGTGTGTGTGTGTGTGTGTGAGGCTGCCCGGTTTTACCCCCTCCCATGCCCCCCTGCAACCTCCCTACTCTCCAGGACGCCGACCGCAGCGGCCCAGATGAGCTGAGGTGTTGTTAAAGGAGCAGTTCGTGCTCAAGCCCCCAAACGCTTAATTGAGTCATTTCCAACTCGGCACTCACACACACAAATAATTGCACAAAACAACATGGCGGCTCAATCTTCACAGCTGAAACGTTACTCAGTATCTCGTCTTTCCCCAGAATGTTTCGCTGGACATCTCGGCTTTGCTGTAACCCCGGGGCTCACAGTGAAAGTGTGTGTGTGAGCATGTGTGTGTGTGTGAGGGCCCGTCACAGTGAGGCGGGCTCGCTGCTTTTAATCTATGAATAAAACAAAAGGTGAGAGCGAGAGGAGAGGAGGAGAGAGGAGGAGACGTGAGGAGGAGGGAGAAGCTCTCAGCCTTCCTCGGGGCTCAAACCTCTGCCCGGAGACGCCGTCCCACAAACCAGGGAGACGGATTAATAATAAAACCAATTTTATTTAGTTTCAGCCTTTCATCTGGTGATGTAACGTCCATTTCCCGCCTTAAAGAGCCGAGACAGAAGAATATTTAATGTCCAGAGAGAAGAGACGTCCCATATTTTTGGAGACAATGCACAGTGCAGAGC
>OMPJ01046181.1:11895-25325 GCA_900312935.1 Carapus acus | reverse complement strand
CAGGGCATCAACCTTGAGAGCATAATGGGCATTTAAGATAACATAGTCACATTCTATTTGTATTCTATTTGTGTGTGTGTGTGTGTATGTGTGTATGTGCTTGTGTTTGTGTTTGTGTGTGAGTTAGAGTAGGCCTTGCTGCTGCTGCAGGCTCATTTTGTTGTGGAGAAATTGTCCAAATGTGCTCAGGCAGACAGAGAGTCTGTGATGCGCATTTCCCTGGTTCATTTTGTCTCTGTGCTGCCAGGACACGCACTCACACACACACGCATAAACGCAGACACACACACTGAACTGCATATGCACCAAAGTAATGGGAGCCCCACCATCCCACCCACCTTTGCAGCAGATGGTCAGACTCGCATCCCTGCAGAGGCTCACACTCCTGCATCACCCTCTCATCAAATACGACACACACACATCATGCAAAAAGGCACTCAGTGCCTTATCCCTAATGTAGGTTGTCATTGCTCTAACGTCCAATAACCTAGATAGGGAGATCGATAATGTCCAATGTGTGTGTGTGTGTGTGTGTGAGTGTGTGTGTGTATGTGCTTCTGTCATTGTCCGTTGAGCTGCTGTGGAGTCACAGCGGTGAAGGATAAAGGTGCAAGCAGAGTACCTCCACCAAGACCGAGTCGGCCCCTGATTCTCCAGAAGTTTGAGTGTGGTTGTGACCAGGTCAGAGGAATCAGGGCCACGACCTGAGCCAAGGAGGGAGGAAGGATTTGGACTTCTAGCACCATGTATGCTTGGGAGTATCACTCCAAAGGGAATAACAAAACAAAGGGAAATGACAGGGGGAGTACGTAGTCAAGGGTGGAGGGGGAGAGACAGATAGAAAGGTGTAGAAAAAGTGTGTGAAAGGCAAAATTACTAGTACCACTGCGATTACAACCACTTCACACTACTACAAACCCTCCACAAATCCCGAACAACTTGTACCAGAAGGGTGGCCGTATCACGGGTTGTTTGTATGTCCTTATTTTTCTTGACGTACATCACCACTTGCAATACAACCAATTTGACTCAGTGATGCTGTAGGCATGACGCAATACTGCTCAGTGTAGGTTGCGAATCAGACAGCGCACCGTGCAGACGTGGTGCGATTCGAAATTCGCACTCGCGGAAGATGGCGAACTGAATTCTAATTATCTCTGTTATTGTGGCAGGTCTGTGTTTGTATGTTCAGATGTTTTTTAAGTCAAATGTTTGTGAGTGGGATAGCATCTGTACTACAATTATTACTGAGACTACTATTACAGCAACTGCTATTGCAACTGCTACTATTACTGGTACTACTGCTACTACTACTGCTATGACTATTCACTACTACTTCAACTACTACAACCACTAGCCCTGTTACTACCTCTGCTGCTACCACTATGACTACTACTACTTCTACTACCACTACTACCACCACTACCTTTGTTACCTCTTCTACTGCTACTACTTCCACTACTAGTTCTACTACTGCTACTACTTGTACCACTACAACCACTACTACCAATTCCACTGCAAATACTACTACTACTACTATTAACGATAAAGGTTATGATAGAAATAATGTGCTGCAAATAGATAACAGAAATTGTGCTAATGATACACACTACAAAGTTCCTGACTACTTGTCAGCCACTGAGTGACAGTGAGTCCGTTTTAACGCTCCATCCTTTGCGTTCTTCGTCAGGTCCACGTGTTTGACCTGAACATCAACAGATTCGAGGCTCTGTGCCAGCAGTCAGTAGTGGCAGAGAGGAAGACTAAGCTGACCCACATAGAGTTCAACCCCGTCCACCCCGTCATTGTCGTGGGCGGCAAACAGAGCTACGTCTCCACTTTCAAGCTGTCGCCCAACCTTCGCTCCAAACCCAAGGTGAGGGCATTAGCAAGGAGCCACCTAGCTTTCACACACACACACACACACACACACACGCATGCACACGCGCATGCTAGGTCACTCTAACCCAAAAATGAAGCAGTCTAAACTTTTGCTGCGGCCTGATTGTTGCAGGAACGTTGCGTCAGATTGCATCAGACCGACTCACTGTTACCGAGCAGCTGGTGTGTCGCCCCCCCAGGGGCAGTTTGTTCGGCAGGAGGCGCCGTTAAATCTGACCCGCGCATTGTTTCTATCCCTCCTCCCTCGTCGCTTCACCTGCAGACACTGCGGATGCAGAACGCTCCAATTTGCATAATTCATACAATCGCTCGGTTCGAGTGTTGCCAGCCCACCACTAAATTACAGATCAACGTTTCCTCTCTCCCTCCCTTTTTGCTTTCTCTCGCTCTTTCTCTTTGACACCGAGCCAACAGCTCCCACTGAGCCATCCAGTGTTCTTTATAATCGGATAAATTAGTAGAAAACGATAGCAGTTAAAGCGAAGCACAATAACAATTATTCCCCCGAAAATCCATTTCCACAGCCTCTGCTGGGAAAAGGCAAGACGTGCGGGTGGGTAGTAAGTCCGACATGCTCAGCATTACCTAAATAACAGGTCTCAAAACAGCATCAAAAACAACAATCCGTCATCCAGCTGCTGTGCATCCGTCATTGGACACAAATGGACAAATCAGCGGACACATTGATGATCAGCCTGGCTTACAGCCCAGGCTGATCATTCACCCAGCGTGTTTTTGGTCAGGGGTGTGTTTCCTCACCTTGGTATGCCCTCCATCTTCATTACAAATAGCTCAAATAAAACCACAGAAGCAGATCACCGAAAACCACAACATCAGAAACTGAATCGAAAATGTAAGCAAATTTGACACAGCAAATAAAAACACTGACCTCTGAGCATTTCGCGGTGGCGGGGCTGTCTTTGCTGAGTCATGGTGGCGTGGTGTCCCTGATGGCAGCGTTTAATGAGGCGTGGAGTAATCACGGGCGCTCGCTGTGCACAGCAGGGAGCCAAATGCCACAATGAGTCACAACACTTTAATCAGTGCCTGTTTACCGTCGGCTCCTCGTTCTCCCGCTCATCATGTCGCTGCATGTAAATCAGAGGAAAGGCAGCCGGCTCCGCGCGCGCGCGCGTGTGTGTGTGTGTGTGTAGACATGCTTGAATGAAAAAACACAACTTTGGCATATTCAATCAGTCACATAAATACAGTTTTGATTGCAGGTGCACTCAGTAAAATACACACACACATTCACACACATTCACACACACACACACACACACACACACACACAACACACACACACTCCTTTGGTGCCAGGTCATTATGGGGTAATGCTGCTGTTTAGTCCCGTTGGCATCTGACGTTACGTCCGTCAGCGAGCACGCCTGGAACACATTTCCAATAATTTGCCCATAAAAGTCGCAACAGCCGTCCAATTAAAGTCAAATTGTCCGGCTGATCCGTTAATACGGCCTCCAAGTTGGCACAGCTCGCGGCACAGGCGTAAATAATGGAGCCGCAGTCGCCGTGAATGAAGTCCGACGGCCCAAAGTGACGAGTCCTGATGATGTCCTCTGAGGCTCCTTTGATCATTACAAACACACAATCAGACACACACTGTGTGTGCGTGTGTCTGTCTTTTATGCCACCAAAGTCCTCTTCGCGATTTCTCCTCGTCACTACATCAATGTGTGTGTGTGTGTGGTTGTGTGTGTGTGTGTGTGTGTATGTTTGTCTGCGTCTGTCTGTCTGTGTGTGCGTGTGTTAGTTTCTCATATGTCACCCTCTCCAAAGTCTTCTCCTCGTCTTCTTCTCATCAGTGTGGCTGTGTGTGTGTGTGTGTGTGTGTGTGTGTGTGTGTGTGTGAGTGTGAGTGTGAGTGTGTTTGTGTGTTTCGCATGCCACCCTCTCCAAAGTCTTCCTCTCGTCGTCTTTTCATCAGTATAGCTGTGTGTGTGTGTGTGTGTGTGTGTGTCACACACACATTCACACACACACAAATGCCATGTTCACATCACCCTCAGTTCTCCGCAGTAAGCTGAAGTGAGTATGAGGGGCAACACACACACACACATACACACACACACGCACACGCACACACACGCACACACAAACAGACACCTTGTCACTGCGTCGCTATTTTCATTACGAATGCTGAAAGAGGAGTGAGCAGCACAATGACCAGGCCGCCATTTTCAACCTTCACCAACACACCCTGTGCCTGTGACCGACAGAGACAGACTGAGAGAGTGTGTGTGTGTGTGTCTGTGTGTGTGTGTGTGCGCGTGTGTGTCTGTGTGTGTGTGTGTGTGTGTGTGTGTGTGTGTGTGTGTGTGTGTGTGTGTGTGTGTGTGTGTGCAAGCATGTCTGTGTGTGACTCTGAGGTCATGCACAAGGAGGGAATGGTGAGAGAGCAAAGAAGAGAGGAGTGCACCTCACCTTACACACTCTAACAGATGCACACACGCACACACACACACACTCTCTCTCGCACTCTCTCTCTTTCAGGCATGGGTCCTCAGATCTTCAGAGGATCTCAGGTTTCAGCTCTCAGGCTTCGTTCTGCTCAGCTGGTGTAGATGGAGTCGACCCTATTTGCTGTGGATGAGGAGTCAGATTGTTATCATATCATTATTCAGATACACTCTCTCATCTGCCTCCATTTCCCCTACTGACCTATCCATAAACCCATCCTTTTCCTTTTCCACCCTTACCCTTACCCTTACCCTTACCCTTACCCTTACCTTTACCCTGACCATATCCCTGCTATGGGGACAGGCAGGTGTTCTTACAGTATATTCGTCTTCGCCTTGCTGATAGTTTTCCTCAGACGGTGTGTTCACTGAACTCTTTTACCGTTTATCTCACTCTTTTTATTACTCCTGGCCTCTCTCTCGCTCTCCCCATCTCTCTCATTCTCTCCGTCTCCCATCTCTCTCCTTCTTTCTCTCCCTCTCCCCCCCCTCTCTCTTTGTCTCTCTCCTCATGTCTCTCACTGTCTCTCTCTTTCCCCCCTCTTGCCATGTCTCTCACTCTCTCTCTCCCTGTATCTCTCTTTTCTCCCACCCTGTCTCGCTCTCTCATCTCTCCCCCTCTCTCTCTCCCATATCTCTCTCTTTTTCTCTCTCTGTCCCCCCTCCTCTCTCTCTCTCTTTCTCTCTCTCTCTCTCTCTCTCTCTCTCTCTCACTCTCTCTTCCTCCCTTTCTTCATCTGGGCTACATTTCCCCGCGGTGCTGCGGTGCCGTCAGGCGAGGACATCAGCACGGGAGGAGACGGCGGCTGCTTTTGATTCTGATTACTCATGAAGTTTCATTCATTTTTAGAGGCAGTTTCCGCTCACTCAGCCCTCCTGTCGGCCACGGTGGAGTTTTATTGACACATTCATCAGGCTAGAGATATTGCGCTGCACCGAGCTTTGACGTTCATTCGCTTAGCGACTGCAGCTGTCCGTGAGGATGAGTCCCCCCCACACCCCTCCACCGGCCCCACCATGAGCCCCAGTTGTCTGCTCACACCAAAAATATAGGCCTTCACCACAAAAGAAACTAAGCGTGGAAACCGCAGCAGCTCATGCTTCTTCAAGGACACGCCGATGACTAAGCAGGATGCTAGCAGCGGAGACGAAAGACACCTTTTGCCCGCCGTGTCATAATCTGGCATTGTGGAGCCTCGACAGGAAGTGATGTCACAGCGGGGCTGAAAGAAGAGTTCTCGCAAAGACAGTTTCAGAGACTAATTTTGTTACCGCTTTGTTGCGAGGTCCATTAAGAGGCGACATCGCTCGAGAGCATTTTCCCCCAACGTGATGCCACGTCTGGCTCCTCCGCGTCTCCGGGTGACGTGGCCGGTCTCCATGTTTCTCAAAGCGTCTCATCATCACAGGAAAATAAGATTTTCTCTCATCCGTTTCTGTAACTATGTCACTGGGACACGGGGCGGAATGGCGGAGTGGGAGGGAGTATGTCCATCTGTTTTGCTAGTCTGTCCTTCCAAACCGCTCCTGCTCCACACACAGTTTGGGTTCGTTGTGGAAAAGTCTGCAGAGCGGGGCGATGCTGTAGTTGTATTTTGTTGCTTCATAGTGGCCAATGTTGTGATTACATAAGCGCATTATGCTAACCGTCACTAACGGGTTGCAGATTTGCCAGTCAGTCAAAACAGGAGACGCCAGATTGCAGCAGGTTGATTTTAGATGTCAATCTCAGACTACTGAGGAAGCCGGCAATAAAATAAGCAATACACAAAGACCTGACTGCCTCGGCCGCCTGCGAGCTGCTCCTGCGTCACCCACAAACGCTGACGCAGGAGCAGCTCACAGGCTTTTCTTGCTCCAGCTAATTGAGTTTCACCCGCACGTTAACAGCCCCGTTTCGGCTCTCCATGAGTGCTCGGCAATAAGCTCAAGCCATTTGTGGTGTGTGCGTGTGTGTGTGTGTGCGTGTGTGCGTGTGTGTGTGCCTGAGTAGGTCAAGAAGGGTCAAGAGCTGCCCAAGGGCCCTGAAGTGGAGACAGCCAAAATGGAGAAGGTTCTCAGCCTGATGAGGGAGTCGGAGCCACACTCCGCTTAGAAGAACAGAACAGCAGGATGTGGAGGAGGAGGAGATGGGGTGATGGGGAGATGGAGGAGCGGATGCAGAGAAAAGAAGAGGAGGAGGAGGAAGAGAAGGAGGAGGAGGACGCTCAGGATGTAAACAACCACAACTGCACATCAGAAGGAGACGCTGACGAATCAAATCAGCTTCATCTGGGATACATTTATTAAAGCCTCCCTCCCCCCACTGCTCTCTCTCTCTGTCTCTACCACTCTTTTTTTCATCAGTAAATGTTGTGTTAATGTAAATGCTCTGTCACACACACACACACACACACACACAACACAAACACTCTCGATCCTCTTCAGACCCACAGCAGAGCAGCGGTACACGTGTCATCAGTTATGCAGCAGTTTCGTAATCACATCAGTCAGACGTGTCGTATCAGATGATACACGAGTATGGAGGTGTGTGTGCGTGTGTGTGTGTGTGGGCGTGGGTGTGTGAGGGGATTGCGCGGAGGAGGGGGCGCTAGCGAGTGCACGGGTACATAAATTAGCCGGATAGATTGAGCTTTTACTGACGGCGTCCTGGCTGGCACGCCAAGTTCCGGGCCGGCGTCCAACGAGGAGCGAGACGGTGTTTAATATCTCGTCCACGGGGGAGATCGTCGCCGTGAGTCACTCGGCCTTCCTCTCCGCTCCTCCCCGCGCCTCCTCCAGCCAGCTGGCAGCAGTGCACCCCCTCCGAGCTTAAAGCCGTACCACACAGCGCCACCACGATCCGCTTGCAACGCCGCTAGTTTTCTTCAAATTGTCTCCATCTCGAACCGTCTCGGAGCTCCTTTCCACTCCAACCCCACAGGGTCGAGGACAGGGGTGAGCTAACATCTAAGCCCAGAGGCCACATTGACTTTTAAATTTTGGCAGATGGGCATCTATGAGCAAAAGGTGCTGATGGAAACTGAAAACTGAAACTGAAAAAAAGCATTTCATTGTCACCTTTCAATAGGACCAGTGTTGTTTTTCACCCATCTTTGCCACTGCATCAAAGTCCGATGTTAGTTTTGTTGTTGTGGTTTTGTTGTTCGTTGAGAATTATGTACCAATCTTTGGTGGGCCGGATTAAAGAGACTAGTGGGCCTGATGGGGCCCACGGGCCATAGTTTGCCCACTGAAAGTCAAGGGTTTACCCCACCCAAGCCACTCAAAGTCAATAAATCTGTACGACTTCGCCCCCACATGCAAAGCGATGCTACAGAGGAAAGGAGGGGTTACTTTGAGCAAGCTCTCGCTCTCTTTGGATTCTGATCTCGAGTGATGTCGCCCCTGGCGGCTCCTTGGGAGCAAAGCCAGAGACTACAGTCAGGAGGATCTAGTCGATGCAGCCTTGGCATTGCAGCTGTCTGGACGAAATCCGTCCTCAGACATTGGCCACGTTCAATACTTCGGTTCATAATCTGGCGTTGCAGTGTTGTTTCCCTGCAGCCACTCAGGGCCTTAATGAAGCTGTCAGTGATCTCCAACCAGCTTTTAGAGGACGGTAGGAGACAGTAACACCGTCACGAAGGAAGAGAAAGGTCAATCCGTCTCAGCAGACCCTGGGCGCCAGTGCGACCAAACGTGTGAGAAACCTCCACACCCACATCGTCACTGCTACTTTTGCTCAATGGACATCCTGTAATGTAAAATGGACATGCTGCCGGGACATCGTTCGTAAGACGGATTTCTAACTCAGTTCAGCTTCAGACAAACATGGATTTTGCGGTGGTTAACTGCTGCTGCTAACCACAGCATCCCATCATGGCTCCCTCAGAGCCTGAAGGACTTGAAGTTAAGGTGGATATGAGGTCCCCTTTAGAGGACAGCTGAAGAGCGTGGACAGTCAGAGAGCTCCATACATTCACTCCATCACGCAGCCTCGAGCGAGGAAGCGGGCAAGCGCACGGGGCTGCATTGACAGTCCCGGCAGACCAAGAGCGGCGATGAATAGGACACAAAGCCCTGCGAACCTGCGGGGGCCTTACGCAACGCAGCGGCTTATTTATCAGGGACAATGAGGCTAACACTCCAGCAGGCGCCCTCGCTAAACCAAACCCAGGGACAAAATTAGACACGCAAACAACACGGACGGAGGGAAGCTTAGCCTACTGAACATGAACAGCGCGTGTGTGCTTGTGTTTACATTTAACGACTCAACAAGAGAAGCGGATCCTCCAAAACGCCGTCCATGTTTTTCCTCCATTGCTCAAGCCTATGCACAGAGAATCTACAGCAGTGTTTCCCAATTTTTTACAGCCACGGCAGACACTTTAAACACCGCCGTTGTGTGAGAGTTGTCAGCGTTTCTTACTTGTGTGCCACAGCACAGTGGTTGGGAAAGACTGAATAAGAGAAACAGGCCAAAAATTATTTTGCAAGCGCTGAATTCTTCATTGCTACTGCAGTGACAAGATGGGAGGATGGAAGAGATAGACGCAGGAAGAATGTGGGCATCACTTTGTTTCAGGTGGGTCCTTCTGTACGGCGTCAGTCAAGAGGTCAGCAGGTGGCGCTGTTCGGTCGGCTGCTGGCTCGGCCCCTCGCGCTGGGCGAGCACCGGCCGCCTCTCTGGGCTGGACGGCACGCGGCAGGCGCGGAACAGGATGAGGAAGAGGAGGAGCAGCAGGACGGCCAGGAAGGCGTTACAGCCAATGGCCACTACGGCAGCTGTGCTCAGGCCCGTCGCGTTCCTCCCGGTTTCCATGGCGACGGCGACAGTGGCGGCAGGTCAGTGTGGTGTCAGTGTCATGGCGTCCGTAGGGCATTTATGAGGAAGGCGAGACAACTTCAAAGGTGTCCACACACTCCATCTGTTTGAGAAGGTCAGTGTGTGTGTGTGTGTGTGTGTGTTGGAGTGTGGAAATAATCCAAGGTCAGACTCCAGCCATCACACCATCGACCATCTTTTTTCTCCCGAGTTTCTCCCTCCTCTTTTTGACGCTTTGTTGCGCAGACCAGAAGAATTTCCCAGCGGGGGCGATGTCACGATCAGGCGGAGCTCTGGTGTCCTGACAGATTCCTGCCAGCATCTGCAACAGAGGAACAAAAAGAAGAATGAGGACCAGTGGCACCATCTGTGGACTGTTGCTCCCCCAGTAGAAGCTGAACTGTAGCAGCTGGGCCGGTTCTGGAGGAAGCTGGATACATCTTCCAGAGCCGAACAGAGTCTGGCTGCCATGATTCTACTGCCTGTGGACCAAAGCTTGAGGTCAGTGATGTTTGACTCAGCCAGGAGAGCAACCTGGGACCAGGTGGGGGATTAGGGTTAAGGTTAGGGTTAGGGTTGGGGTTGGGGTTAGGACGAGCCGGGAATCAAACCAGCATACTGCCTATTTTCCAATATACCACCCTCCGTGAAGACAAGAGGAAGACGTCCTCTTGTCTTCCTCCCGTCCCCCATCTCGGTGTAAAACAGCGGATGTCTTTCCGCAAGAATTAACTGGCCTCTCATTTTGTGCTCGATGTCTCCCACAGCAGCAATATGGCAGCCGCACGCCTCCGCCACTGCCAGAACACGTTTAGCCCAGATCCGGCCGTCTGTCGCCTGGCAGAAGCAGCACTGCCGTGCCACACCGTGGCGAGAGGCGGAGCCTCAATCGTCTGCACCCGCATCCAGAGCACACGCACCCCGCAAGGCGGCCGTCGTCTCGGACGGCCGCATCTGAGTGAGCAGCCGCCGAATTCTCTCTCCAGCAGGGAGAAGACAAAATGAAGAGGAGTCACATTTACATCAAAGGCATTAATGGGCTTTGTATGCGTTAGCTTGTGTGCGTGTGTGTATGCATGAATGATTGCGTGTCTGAGTGAGTTTGTGAGCATGTGCTTATGTGTGTGAGTACTTCAGGGAACAGTGGCGAGATCGATGCTTTTAGGGAGATGAAAGGGACGCCGTGATATGATTGATACAGGCTCGCAATCTCACACACACTCACACGCTCCTCCATCTTTCCGACTGTCCATGTTCCCTTGCGGTGACTTGTTGACTGCTTGAGCAGTAATGCTTTGCTCATGTCAAAGTCCAAACAAACTTTCCTATCATAACAACTCGCTAAGACCTTCGCAGAGGTTTAGGCTCGTCCGTGTGTCCTCTAAATGTGCCCGAGGTCCGACCAAGTCCCTGCCCACCAGATGGCATCCCCCACGAACGCGATGTAGACAGGAAATGGAAGTGAACCCAGAGATCTTCCAAATATTCTCTCAATGGCATCAACAAAAACAAAAATAAACATTTGCAAATGTTGCAGCAGATGCCAGCGAGGTCGTTTTAATGTCCTCGACTGTTGTTGTCGCCAGAGAGGAGCAAGATCACCGAGCCCCACAAACATCCTTTGAGCGTCCCAGGAATGGATGAGGACAGCTGGGACGCCCACAACTCCGCAGGCACTGCTGCAGCTTGTTGTGCTTCCTGTAAAAAAAAAAGAAAAAATCCCAAACGAATGGTGCCGTGAAAGGTGGAGCGACTGTGGGTGGAGGTGAGACGGAGGTGTGGCCGAAAACTCTGTTTTACGCCCCAACGTGACGGCAATTCGTAGGAAGTCGGCGAGTAGCCTGCAGGAGGTGCCGTGCGCCACGGCTCGCAAGGTGAAATTTATGTTCGGCATCAGGGAGATAAACAGACTGAAACGCCCCAGAGAGAGAGAAAGAGAGAGAGAGAAAAAGAGAGAGAATGAGAGGTGGAGAGGGGACAGGATGAATTATTTAGCCCTCACACTCTCTCTCTCTCTCACCCTCACACACAAATCAGTCCCCCTCGGACTGCTGGCTGACCCCTCTGGAGTCCAATACACAGTGCGGCACTCCAACATACTTTGGAACACACGCGGACTTACACACACGCACACACACACACACTTGATCACAGCACCCTGTTGTTAGATTCAGTTCCCCTTGACTTCACTCAGACAGGTTGTATGGAAAGAGAGGGAGCAAGCGGAAGAGACAGATCGACAGAGTGAGAGTGAGACAGACAGACAGACAGACAGACAGACAGACAGACAGGCAGAGAATGTGTGTTTGTGTGCATGTACGTGTATATGTACAGTACGTGTACATGTGCGTGAGAGTGTCCGTGAGAGTGTCTGGGTCTTAGTTTAATAGATGTGTGTATCTAGAGTCTGGCTCTGTGTTTGGTGTGTGTGTGCCTGCATGTGTGTTTATGTGCGAGCGTAGGCGTGGATGTCTGGCTCAGTGTTTGTGAGATGCGTGTGCGTGTGTCTGAGTGTGTTTGCGGATGTCTGGCTCAGCATTTGTGAGATCTGTATGTGTGTGTGCGTGTGCGCGTGTGTGTGTGTGTGTCAGGACCACAGAGTTTTATCGCTGCTAATATTTCACCTAGACACCATACAAGATTATAGTCAGATTTTGTGTGTGTGTGTGTGTGTGTGTGTGTGTGTGTGTGTGTGTGTGTGTGTGTGTGTGTGTGTTTATGCGCATGGGTGCATGCTTATGTGCTTGTTTGTTTGCGTGTAAGTGTGTGAGAATTTCTCCCAAATTACTTTGGGGAAAAACATGATGAGCATCAGATTGCATTCCTCTCTTTGTTGTTTTTATAAAAATGCATAAAACTTAATACACGAAAACTCAATACATAAAAAAACACTCTGCAATGAAAAATTGTCCAACATATTAAAAAGCTTTCAGTGTGATAATAAACAAAGATAAAAAACAGTGAAATTAGGTTTGGTGGGAATCCAAACACTATTTTCTCACCTGACAGCCCACCAGTAGGAGGCAGCAAAGAACACAGCAACAGCAACAGCAGCAGCAGCAGCATCAACAACAACATCAACAACAACATCAACAACAATAGCAACAACAACAACACTCGTATTTCAACACTACATCTAAGAGGCCAGATTACATTAGAAGAAGCCAGTTGGAAATGGATCTACTGGTCCACACAGCTCCATCTCTGATATAAAGTTTTGAGGTCTTTGAGGATCATGTGTGTGTGTGTGTGTGTGTGTGTGTCAAGTGATTTAGAAAAGGGAAAGCCCCAGCAGCTCAAAGTAGCTCATGTTCCAAGACAATGGTTGTATTCTGTATGTGTGTGCGTGTGTGCGTGCGTGCTAGCGTGTGTGTGTGTGTGTGTGTTTGCGTGCGCGTGTGTGTGTTCGCACATGTGTGTTTGTGTCAGGGTGAGTGAGACTGCGAGTTTCCTGCTCTCTAGTTATTCCTAAACTTCTCAAGATGCATTGCGTGGGCGCAGACACACACAAGCACATTATCCAAAGTCACGCACACACACAGGTACACACGCCCACGTGCACGCACACACACCACACACACAACATCTTCATCAACAGCTCCATAGCTGCACTTACATTGGAACAAAACCATGAATGATGCACACAAACACACACAAAAACACACACATGCACACTGACATACACACAAAGTAAAGTACTCCTTGTGCGCTCTCTCACCACCTACTTATGTGCCTCTGTCACTCGCCCCCTACCAGTTCCTGTTGCGATCGTCCTGCCGGCTGCTCGCCGTTTGCTGGGGCTTCCGATCCCTCCGTCCCCTTCCTCGTCTCTCCCCACGTCTCCCTCCTTGTCTGTCTGCTCCGCCGCACAGAGCTCGCGAGTGTGTGTTGTCTGAAAGAGACAGTCAGAGAGAGAGAGAGGGAGAGAAGAAGGAAGAGGGAGGGGGAGAGAGAGAGAGAGAGAGGGAGAGAAGGAAAGAGGGAAAGAGAGAGACATGAGAGAGAGCAGGAGGTAGAGAATGAGAGAGAGGGAGGGGAAGAGAGAGAGAGAAAGAGAGAGAGAGCCGAGGGAGAGAAAGAGGAAGAGAAGGAGGAGCCGAGCTACTTGATGTCAGCGGTGATATCAAGCGTAGGGGAGAGAGGAACAGTTTGGATGTAATTACACAGGGCTTCTGCTGCAGATGGGTGTGTGTGTGTGTGTGTGTGTGTGTGTGTCCATGCGTGCGTGCGTGCGTGTGTGTGTG
>OMPJ01046177.1:0-32304 GCA_900312935.1 Carapus acus | reverse complement strand
GAGCAAACCTCTCTGAATGAGATCTACACAGAGCTCTGCATCACAGAGGGCGGGGCTGGAGAGGTCAACCAGGAACATGAGGTCAGACAGCTAGAAGCATCCAGGAGACCAGGGAGAAAAGAGGCCACCATCAAACGAATTGCACAATTGGTACCTGCCTCCGTCGTATAGGTATCTACACTCATTTTAACGTTTGGCATTGACACTGAGATGTCTTATTTTCAATGCAAGTTTGCCATTTCATATTTATTGGCTTATTTTCTTATTATCATTTGTGTATTATATACTTCTTTTCAGTAATTTCACTCGTTTAATACTAATATTTTTAACACCGGTGCCAGCAATGTAACGAAAATGACATAGGTTGGGGATGGTGTAACCCATGGGCTCTTTGTATTTTCATTTTTTGACACAACTTTATTATCGCTTCACCACACCACACAACCCTAATTTACACACTCCACACACTGTGATACTGTAGGGGAGTCACAGTGAGGAGATGGAGATGAGACAGACTCTCCACTTACTGTCATGTTTCGCATGCACCTGATCAGCCTCAGATCTTCTCTGCACATCCATACAATGTAATCTCCATTTCTTTTCCAGTCTACGATGCTGTAATCTGTCCCGAAGTAACTGTGAAGCTCTGTCCTCAATCCTGGAGTCTCCATCCTCCAGTCTGAGACACCTGCAACAATGACCTGCAGGATGTGGGAGTGAAGCTGCTGTCTGCTGGACTGGACAGTCCACACTGTCTCCTGGAGTCTCTCAGGTCAGGACCAGCTCCGTGTGTGAGGGAACTGCTGGCGGAGGGTGGAGGCTGATAATTTGTGTGTGTGTGTGTGTGTGTCCTCAGCCTCTCAGGCTGTATGGTCACACAGGAAGGCTGCGCTTCTCTGGCCTCAGCTCTGAGCTCCAACCCCTCCCACCTGAGAGAGCTGGACTTGAGCTACAACCATCCAGGAGACACAGGACAGAAGCTGCTGTCTGCTGGACAGCGGAGTCCAGACCGGAGACTGGAGACTCTCAGGTGAGGACACAGGTTGGAGGTGGATCTCAGTGCAGCCTTCGACACCATTGATCACTGTATTGTAATTGACAGACTTAATCATAATTTTGGTATCTCTGGCCTAGCTCTCGCCTGGCTTAAGTCCTATCTGTCTGAACGTACCCGATGTGTCTATTATGATAACACTATATCTAAATTCTCTGAGGTTAAATATGGAGCACCTCAGGGGTCGGCTCTCTGTCCTCTGCTTTTCTCTCTATATATCTCACCTCCTGGCCAAATCATACACAATCATGGAATAAATTTTCATTGCTATGCGGATGACACCCTGCTGTATGTGCCTAAAAGGGCCAGTGATCATACCCAAATTACTAAATTAGAGATCTGCTTGGCCTCTGTGAAAAAGTGGATGGCACAAAACTTCTTCCTCTTAAACTCTGATAAAACTGAGATGCTGGTTGTTGGTCCTGCTAGACACGGACACCAGTTTGATCAAATTAACAATAAGTCTCAGCAACTTTGTGATCTCACAAAGCATGGCAACCAAAAATCTTGGGATTATGTTTGATCCTACCCTCTCCTTTGGCAAGCACATTAAGGAAACCACAAAGACTGTCTTCTTTCATTTATGTAACATAGCCAAAATTCTGTCGTTTCTATCCATGGCTGATGCAGAGACTCTCATTCATGTTCAATTGTAATTCATAGATCAGACTTTGAGGTGCTTCTGGACATGCTCCGCTCCCCCATCTATCACTGCCAATTCCAGAGTCTGTAGTCAATGCGATGGTTGTCATGGCCCTGGTCAGGCTTTCTCCTGGTGGCATTCTGGAAGCTGCTTGGCGTCGTCTTCGCTACATTCTTTTATATATTATAAAACTACATTATCTTTGATATTTGTTATTACTGTTGTATATTGTCTGTATCTCTGTACGCAACATCTATCGCATGTCTGTCCATCCTGGAAGAAGGATCCGTCCTCTGTTGCTCTCCCTGAGGTTTCTTCCTTTTTCTCCCTGTTAAAGGGGTTTTTGGGGAGTTTTTTTTCATACGATGCAAGAGTCTAAGGACAGAGGATGTTGTATTGCTATACAGACTGTAAAGCCCTCTGAGGCAAATTGTAATTTGTGAGATCGGGCTATACAAATAAAAGTGACTTTACTTAACTTGACTGTGGGACTGTCACACTCTCAGGTGCACTGGAGGTTTGATGTTGTGTCTCTGTTTCCCCTGTGACATGGATCCTGGTGGAGATCAGTGGATCAAAGTTGGTTTGAAGAAATGTGAGTTGTTGGTGTTCTTCCATCATCTCCTCAAATAGATCAACAATAAAGCAGCAGCTGTGTGAGATGATCGCCTGCTGCTGTTTGTTTCCTCTTCATCCATCAGATGCTTGTGAGCTGCACCTAAACCCAAACACAGCGAGCAGGAAACTCAAACTGTCTGACAACAACAAGAAGGTGACAAATGTAGGAGTAGATCAGCCTCATCCAGATCATCCAGAGAGGTTTGATTTCTGCCCTCAGCTGCTGAGTAGAGATGGACTGACTGGTCGGTGTTACTGGGAGGTGGAGTGGAGAGGAGATGTTGATGTCTCAGTGAGTTACAGAGACATCAGGAGGAAAGGAAAAGCGGAGAGCCTGTTTGGAGGAAATAATCAGTCCTGGAGTCTGAGCTGCTCCAAGGTTGTCGGATACTCTGTTTGGCATGATAACATCCAGACCCCCCTTTCTGTCCCCGTGTCCTCCTCTAACCCTCACAGGGTAAGAGTGTATGTGGACTGTCCTGCTGGCACTCTGTCCTTCTACAGCATCTCTGACATGCCGGTCCACCTTCATACATTCACTCACATTCTCCACGCTGGGTTTGCAGTCTGGGGGTTGGAGGGGGTGTCTTCCTCAGTGACTCTGTTTGACCTGTAGCCAGGGAATAAAATTCTCTGTCTATAGACAGATTTCCATCTTTTGGATAAGGGAGGAGAAAAGAGAAAGACCACAAAAAAAAAGTTAAGTGGTTTTGACAACCCAATGAAAGCAGTCAGTCATCAAGCTGACGCTGTTGTAAACCGATAAAGCCAGTTGGAGCCTTATTATTACCCAATCAGAAATACAGGACGCCCCTCAGGGCGTCTGTTGAAATTTGTAATTTATCAGCGAATGGGGAATCAGAGGAATTAACAGAGATTTAACATGTTTTTTACCAACTTAAAATGGATAGGTGATGGTTCACGTCATCTCAGAGCGGCGTCTTTGGCAAATGTCTGTTCCCTGTTGAGATTCGTGTTTACCCATTGACGACAGGAGGTTCCGCCGGTGTTAATTATGGGACATCGATGATTACCCCCGCTTGTAGCAGACACATCACTACAGCTTCGGCACAAATTGACGCGAACGTTATCCCATCCTGAGAGGCCTCCCGTCATTTATAGGTTAATTCAATTCAATTCAATTCAATTTAATTTGTATAGCGCCAAATCGTTACAGGAGTTATCTCAAGGCGCTTTACAGGATGGAGCAGGTAGTGCTCCTCAGCATGTAAACAGTCAGGGGCTATGGGATGGACACACAGACACCCAACACATCCCCCATAAGCGACAGTGGCGAGGAGGAACCTCCCCTCAAGAGTGGAAACCTCGGGAAGGCCAGGCTACAGGTGGGCGGTCAACTGTCCTGACCGGTTGGGTTGGGGGAGAGAGGGAAGGAGAGAGGGAAGGAGAGAGGGATAGAGAGGCAGAGAGAGACAGACACAGGTGTAGGGATGCATAAGTGTAGGGATGCACAGCAGCAGTAGTAGGAGCAGGACCCAGATGTTTGGAGGTCCGTCATCACTGGTGGTGTTCTACTTGCCAGCTACGGGATAATAGAGCATAAGACAACACTTTTGGGGAAGAAGCCCAGTTAGTAACATGCATTTACCAGACAAGGATGCAGGAAAGGGTGGATGGGTGCAAGTGAGGCGGAGAGGGAGAGGAGATTGAAGATGAGGAAGAGGGGGAGAGGAGGACTCAGTGTGTCATCTGTTTCTAGTCGCATAATTTTGTCGAACTATAGGCTATATCGAGTAGGAAAGCTTTAAGCCCACTCTTAAAAGCAGTGAGGGTATCCGCCACCTGGACTGAAGCAGGAAGATGGTTCCACAGGACAGGAGCCTGATAGCTAAAGGCCCTACCCCCTATTCTACTCTTGCTGATTTTGGGAATCACTAATAACCTAATATTAGTACACACAGTCACACCAGACTCCTTCAGTATTCCACAAGTGCCCTCAGTGTTCTATAAGGAAACCTTTCACTGCAGCGGCAATGTTTGACCATGGCTCACACTGTGTCTGTATTTTTGAATTGTCAGACTTGGAGTAAACTAATGTGTCTATGACACCTAATAATATGATTGTAAAACTAAAAAATACAGGATTGATTCTTGGCTACTCTCACACCATTGAATCTGACCTTTCCTCACAGCGAGGACAGCCCTGATTTTAGTCATACAGGTAGGAATGGCTCAGGTTAAAGATTCTGAGCCAACAAAGGAGGACGCACAGATAACTCTTGCGGTTCACTTTGTTCAATGGCCATATTGAATATGGCCAAATACTGTCATTGAATATAGCATATTCAATGGCTTTTTCTGTGTTCATGTTCAAGTAAAATAAGAACCATAACAATAATTTTGCTCATTGTATTTGTTGCAAAATCCAGTGAGACATCTTACCCCATTTAATGTGACAGCTTACCCAATGATGGGGTAACATGTCACACGTGCACAGTCTCTATTGAATTGCAGATAACTTTGCTTTAACATGAGATATGACAATGACATGAATACAAAATACATACTTGAGACATTGGTCTTTCATCTGGTACACATATTTTTGTGATCTGACGTATCGATTCCAAGAAATAGACAAGAGTGTAAAAAGTGTGACAACAAGCCCCAGTCTCCCCTCCCCATCCTAAAATGGTAGTCAGAGGTATTTCATTATGGACTATAGCTTTTACCCACTGGTGCTATTAGATGGCATAAAAACAAAACAATGTGTATGAAAAAGAAGAGAGCAACTAAAATACATGTACTCAAATCTGACTCTGGCTATGCAGCAAAATTGCTGATCAGGAATCAGGAATCTTTTATTGTCATTACAGCAATTGAATTGAGTACTGAAACTAAGGTGCTGCATTCCGGTGTAAGTATTGGCAATGCAGGTGTAAGATATTGGCTGTGCAGCAAAATTCTTGAATATGAAAATATAACAACTGTGGAATGGTATTAAATACAGCAAAGGATGAGTAGGGAGGTACATTGTTTTGTGCAATTATGTTGCACAGGTGTAGGATCTGTTGAGGCAAAGTATTTGCAGCTTGTTTTATGTGAAAACCTCTCATGGCTCATGGGTAGAGGCTTTTTGTGACAATAGTGGTGCACCCACTCAAGGACCTGAAACACCTGCCAGACTACAGGTTAAACAATAATGGGCTGGGTGACACAATGCCCTCATCATATTCTTGCATCTTTTGAGGCAATGTCCTCTAAGAATGACAGACAGTTTTTTTGACAGATGACAGATTTGTCATCCTCTATGTGACTACAAAGTCCAGGGAACTCTGATGGATTTTTAAGACAACCTGCATCCATTTTCAAGCTTTGCAGCATCCCAGCACAGAAACATGCCATCAACAAATTACTGCACAAACTGTGCACCCAAATGGTGTAACTGCCTCTCTCACTTTACTTCAGGCAACAGTTGTTTAGACTTGGCATCAGGCGTGCAAAACGACTCACACAATCCATGTGATATTCATTTTTATTTACTGAGCAACTCCCAGTATCATGTTAAAAACACAGCAACAAAATAAAGTCTTAAATTCTGATATTGGCTTTCAAATATCAATCTTACTTCATGCAAACTGGCTTATCTAATAACACGAAATGGTTGATTTGAGTTCATATCAAATCAGATTGCCAACAGGGGAATCTTGGTAGTGTAACTGTTCAAAACTAGATGCTTATGATCAAATGGAGATGAACATTTAAAATGTGTCAAATGTTTCTCCATGCTTAATTGATGTGCCAAATATTCAGGGTTTACGAGGACTGCCAGCCCTAACATGATGATCAAAAATTGCAAATAAAGCTTTTACTATTTTGTCCCCTCTCCTGACCCTCTTTCGCTTCTATTGTTGACTTAAAATGTCTTGAAATACTAAATAATGGTCTTGCAGCATGCCTGAAAATGTAAGTAATCATGATGGACATCAGTAATTGAGAGATTAATCACAATTCTAATCATGCCCCATGTGATAGTCCTATCTGTAACATATCCCAGAAAGAAAAAACGGCAGTTGTACACAATTGATGACACAAGCCTCAAAGCTCGAACACATTTGCCCGTCCGAGTCATAAACCAAACCATTAATGACAAATGAAAACAAAAGTAAAGTACCGCGAAACACCAGGCAACAATATAACCCAAGACATCAAAACGGTAAAAAGTGAGTGCAATTATACAATTATGACGAAGTTCAGCTGGCATTCATCAGCGCAGTTGGATTCACCTGACATACAGAGCAGTGTTGGGTTTTTTTTTTTTTGTAATTTGAACTTCGTTATGGCCAATGTGGTATTGCGGCATGTGGACAGTAGAGCACACTACATCACACGAGGCACAGTCTTTATCTCTCCAATTTAGTTTAACTGAACTCCTTCCACTCAAGTTTACCACGACCACCCGAATGAAGAGGTTAATTCACCTTTGCTCCTCTGGCAGAATAAGAAAACACTATCAAAGAGGAGGAGCAACCTTGGTGCTGGAAGTGGAAGTGGAAGTGTACATCTGCTGTAGGAGTATCAGAAGAAGATGTGTGTTTATGTATTTTCTTTTCCAAATTAGAACCTCCTTTGGTATCAGACAGTGACAATTCCAGGGTTAATGGTGAGTTAAATGTGACATCACAATGAACACATGAAAGGTTACTCTGTGATTCTTTGAATGTATTTCAGCCACAAACCACATAAACATCACCATAATTTCATTTGTATGTCACATTTTCACATTAAAACATCACATTTACAGTTTTATTGTGCAAGTGTATTTTGCAGGTTTGATTAATTAGATCAATACTGCATCTTAGAGCAAAATGAAGAGGGCTTACTAATTTTGTCCAATGAAGAATCTGTGACATGAGTATCTGATTATAAGCTTGGCTGAGTACAAATTTTTGTCTTCTACGTGGCTTTTAAAGCAATGCTCTTCATTGTGACCTTTGTCACCTGTGTGGATGTACAAGCTTTCCAAGCTCCTGTGACAGGCCACCATGATTTGTGGGAGAAACAAACTGCATGGAGAAACATTGCCACTGCAGTGAAAGGTTTCCTTATAGAACACTGAGGGCACTTGTGGATGACTGAAGGAGTCTGGTGTGACAGAAAAGGAATTCAGTTGGATGTAAGATAAAAGTATCCCTCTATGGTTTGTTGAACAACACATTTGGTGGCTTATTATTTTATCAGGCGCATAATGCCACCACCACATATATTTAACGCCCACTATGCAGTCATGGGAGGTACTGTCAAGCTATATCTGTGCACAGTTCATGTCAAAAGGGTTGCAGTGGTTGCCCATGTCTGATAAGCAACCAAAGACTTAGAATGCTGATGAAGTGAAAAACATGATGTATATACACAAGTGTATAACCTCAGAGGACACAGATTTTACACCTCTTAACTAGAGATGTCTGATAATATCGGCCCACCGATATTATCGGCCCGATGTTTGGCATAAAAATGTAATATCAGTATTGGATTTTTTGGTTTTAAAACCGATAAAATAAAAACCGATAAAAATACAATAATGCTTGTGTTACACCGAAATAGTGCCTATGCGCTCCTGAAGCGTTTACATATCGGTATCGGCTGTTATCGGAATCGGTGAATTGAGAGTTGGACAATATCGGCATATCGGATATCGGCAAAAAAGCCAATATCAGAGGACAGGGCCCTCTGTGACACTGTGACATTTGGACCACAGTTTATGTGATTAGTCTCATTCATTGTCAGTTCAGTCGTGCGTTACATTTTATGCGCTCGTAACATCCTTCCCATAACAGTGAAATCAATAAGTTTAATTAACAAATGAATGAGTTAAGTGCTTAGAATGGGTCTTAAGCGGGCAGTATAGGAACCAAATGGCTCACATGCTTCTTCTTTGTAGAGGCCAGCCCTGCCACCACTCCATAACACTATGTCTCTATTGTTTTTGTATTCAAGTTCTTGTGGGGTTTACTGATGACTTGCTCAATCCATCGCAGGAACCTGCTGACTCGTGTGTACACTCCAGGGAAGGAGGGGTCACCACAGCCATGACCCCAGGAGATAATTCCGGTCAGCACCCAATGCCCCCCCTGCCCCAAGCACACCAATGGACCTCCGCTGTCACCTTGACAACTGTCCACACGATGGCGCGACGACAGGCTGCCCGCACAAAGCATGCGTCCGGTGAAGCGATTACCATATTGTTTTTTACACTTCCAAGGCGGCAACAAGGGCACCCAGGCCTGCAGCAGGGTACGAGAGTACTCCAAGTCTGACAATTCAAAACAACAGCAAAAAAAGTCAGTGAGTAACATGACATGAATTTCAGCAGGCAGTGACATTGTAAGTGTCATTGTAATATCAGCAGGTTATCTGTTATCCAGGGTATGTTGTCCTAAATTGTCCACAGACCACACACATTAAAAACTAAGTTACATTAAACTAAATATTACCTGCATTAGATTGCAAAGGCAAGTTGATGGAATGTTTTCTCATAAATACTGGCATCTCATGTCCCAGTGGATTATTTGTTTGAGCCTAAGATCGTACTGTCAACAAGAAGCCGAGCAATTACATCTTAATTCAATTTCAGCAAACTGGCAGTTTTCTCTCAAATTCATGCTGTCACCAGATATGTTGTTTCCCTTGACTAATCTTTGTATTCATTGTTCACAGTCCCCAGTTATCATCTGACTTAAATGGAACAGTTACAGTTTGAATATAATATGGTAGGTTACTATGTACTCATAGTAGCCTGGCAAATAACGGGTGCCACAATAAAAAATTTGGAAGTTCTTGCTCTCATTTGATTGCTTGGTTTGGGTGTGACCTCATACCTGTAACACCCCAGCCGGTGATGACACATGCAGCAGGCCTTTTTTCCCATTTGCTGCCCAGCTTCGGCAGGCACACAGCATTGGTGTGAGGGTTGAATGCAACACAATTGTGCTCAGCGCCTCTGAGCCTGATCAAAGCAATGTCATATTCCCATCCCTGATTGTGGTACTTTTTATGAATAACAATGCGAACAGGGGACAAACTGCGCTCAAAGTCATCTTGTTCTTCTGTGTGATAGTCAGCAAGACGCAGCACATAGCGAGAGGGGTCTCTGCCAAATCTGAAAGAAAACAAGGAAACAAGTGAAGTGAGACTGTTACTCTTTGTCATAAACATTTCGCGGTAATGTTTATGGACAATGTATTCTACAGAGCAAAAAGAAAAACATGTACTCCTACACAAAAGTCAAACTTCGTCATTAGGTTTTGACCCTGATTTCCCAATAATAATAATAAAAAAGAATTATAAATAACAACTTTTTTCATCGCAAAGCTGTATTTAACACATCTATGGTTCATGTGGTTTGGTGAGACACAAAGAACAATAAAAATAGCATGTTGAATATACTATCTAAGTATCCTAATGAACCCTATGTAGGTATTCTAAACGAACACTCAAACCCACTGCAACCAACTCAACCATACTGCTCAGTCCTTCAAAGTGGACATGTAAAGGCTCACTGAAGATATCAAATGAGTCGCACAATAACAAAATTTGACGAAAAAGTTTAGCTCCGTATCGTATGGCAAGTGCTTGAGCTGCCGTGGCAAGTGCCTCAGCCGCCTTGGCAGGCGGATGTCCCATGGCAAGTCGGTAGATGCCGTGGCAAGTGTGCCTCAGCTGCCGTGGCAAGTGCCTCAGCTGCAGCGGCAAGTGGAGATGCCAACGGAAGGTGCCACAGTGAACTGAGGCAGACGCCGTGGCGTCTCAGCATGCCATCGGAGGCACCACAACTAGATGCTGCTGCCACGATTTGTGCTAGCCCCTGCTGCTGTGCACTGCCTAGATTGACTACAAGAAAACCTACGACTCAATACCACACACAGGGGCGGAACCTAGAGGGGCTGGGATAGCGGAAAGATACCAGGGGGCAAGATGATCAGAACTGAAAGGATCAATGTACCAGAGGGCAACACAAGTGATATCCATGACAGCTACAAGTGCCTTGATATCCTACAAGCTAATGGATATCAAGAGGAGGCCACTAGGAAGTCAGCCACAACCAAATATCTTCAGAGAGTGAGGCAGGTCCTAAGGAGTCAGCTGAATGGTAGAAACAAGGTCTGAACCATCAACATGTATGCAACACCAGTCATCAGATACCCCGCAGGGATCATAAACTGGCCAAAGGAGGAGATAGAAGCCACAGACATAAGGACAAGAAAGCTCCTCACAATGCACGGAGGTTTTCATCCCAAGTCCAGCACCATTAGACTGTACACAAAGCGGATAGAGGGAGGCCGAGGACTAGTGAGTGTCAAAGCCACAGTCCAAGATGAAACATCGAAAATCCAAGAATATATCAAGCTAAGCAATACATGCTGCTAAGCGAATGTCTCAGACAGCAGAGCCCTGATGAGTGTGCAGAAGAGCGAGGAGCAGGCGACCTGGAGGGAAAAACCCCTACATGGCATGTACCATCGCCAAAGCGAGAAAGCCTGACATCAACAAGACCTACCAATGGCTGGAAAAGGCTGGACCGGCAGACAGCACAGAGGCACTGATCATGGCAGCACAAGAACAGGCCCTGAGCACCAGAGCCATAGAAGCAGGATCTACAAAAGTAGATCAGAGCCGAGGTGCAGGCTGTGCAAAGATGCCCCTGAGACAGTCCAGCACATAGTGGCAGGGTGTAAGATGCTAGCTGGAACAGCATACATTGAGAGGCACAACCAAGTGGCTGGGATAGTGTACAGAAACATCTGTACCCAGTATGGACTGGAAGTACCCAAGTCCCAATGGGCCATACCACAGAAGGTGGTAGAGAACAACAGGGTCAAGGTACTGTGGGCACTTCAGCATCCAGACTGACAAACAGGTCCTGGCTAACTGACACAAAAGTACAAGAGGGCAGTGGTGATAGATGTGGCAATACCAGCAGATGCCCAGAGGACTGCAGTCCCGCGGACAGCTAAGATCCTGCGCAGAACCCTCAAACTCCAAGACCCCAGATGGAGGACTTGAGCTTGAGGTGAAAACCATCCCAGGAGGGGTGTGGGGGACCATTTTTTCATCCTTATATAGGAGGGACCAGGGCATATTGTCACACTTTTTACACTCTCATGTATTTCTTGGAACCAATAGATCATACAACAAAAATTTGTGAACCAGATGAAAGACCAATGTCTCAAGTATGTATTTTGCATTCATGTCATTTTCATATCTCATGTCAATGCAAAGTTGTCAGCAATCCAACAGGGAGTGTGCACTTGTGACATGTTACCTTATCATCGGCTAAGTTGTCACACTACACAGGGTAAGATGTCACACTGGATTTTGCAACAAATAAAACAGAACAAGATTATTGTTATGGTTCATATTTTACTTGAACATGAACACCGAAGTCAGGCACTGAAAATGAAAAGTCATTGAGTGTGGCCATTGGATAAATTGAGCTGTGCTCATGCGTCTTCCTCTGTAGGCTCAGAATCTTAGATCAGAGCTATTCCTACCTGTATGACTAAAATCAGGGCTCTCCCAAACACAACATCAGTGGAAACTTTCCACTGAAACCTTCCACATCAATGGAAAGTGGAAACTTTCTCCTGGTGTTTTCTTTAGTTAGAGGTCCATTGCAAAGGCATATCTGACTATTTATCGCTGTCAGATTTTTTAGACTGGTTGTTCAGTTCTGGAAAATGTGAAAGGTGTAGGTTTGTTGTAGCTTTGCTGCTGTTTAACACGTTGTTAACCCTTAGATGCACAATGGGGTCAAAAAATGACCCTAGGGTTTATTATTCTTCAAAGTCTTTCAAAGAAAAATTGTAATATATTCATATTCCAGGTATTCCCCATTCAACACGTTTGTGACATATGTTTGCGACATATGTTTGTGACAATATTTTTCTTTAGTTATGTTGTTATTCATTTTGAGAAAATCCTTAATATTGAGAATTTTAATTGGGATAAAAAATGACCCCACTCGTGTAAGAGTGTAGGTATTGGTAGGTTGTGCATCCAAGGGGGAGATTGGCTTAATGTTTTCTTCAGAAGTTAATGTTGAGATGTTTAGATTGAGCTATTGGATGCAATACCATTGAGATTTCAAAAACAACAGGCTACCTTTTCTTGAATTCCTCCCACCTATTAAGATGTTGAATGAACTAGATATTGCACTATTAACAGTCTTATTTTGACATTGATTTTTCTTTTTTAATATAATTGAGATATGAACTGAACTACGTGACACTAAGTTATATGAAACAACAGCCTGCCTTGTCACACATACATATACACACACACACACATATAAATATAAAGTATATGTAACGGAAGACTAGGGCTTGATGTCATATGAGTAAGTTGTCACATTGCTTTATCTTCCCTATGAGAGGGGACAACCGAAAAATGGAATACAAGTTTTTTTCCCAGTATGCTGTAATGGAATACTAGACATTGGATAATTGACATTGTCCAGTGTCATGTACTGACTGAGAAGAGAGCAGCACATGGTGAGTTTAGGTGAGAATCAGATAAACATTGTAAACATCCCAAAGTAAAAAAATTCAACCGCATATATTTGAAAATACTTTCGGATACCTTCTTTCAGATAAAAATGTTCAAATGATATATGTGGACTTGTAAGAGGAAATGGTAAGGCATCCTGTCATATCTCGGTCATTGTTTTGTTGTATGCTAACTTTAAGTTACAGCTGCCTTTAGCAGATATGGTACTTTGGCGCGACAGGTCTCAGTCACCTTGGGGTAAGTTCCCACATGTCACAAAAAAGATAAATACAGTATGGCTATTGTCACTGACACACGCATGAAGGAGGCACCTTAAGCTGAGAGGAAAACAAAAAAAGCCATTAAAAAAAACAAGGCAACCAATTCCAAAACTCCGAATAAGCAAAGTGGAGGGAAGAAACAAAAGGCATGTACAGAAAGTAAAACTCCAGATAGATGACTCCTCATTGGAAGAGGATGAGTCCCTGTGCCTGGTCTGTGTAGAGCCATTTGGAAACAGCCGGGCAAGAGAGTTCTGGGTGCAGTGCATGATGGACAGAGAGTAGGCCCACGAACAGTGTATCCCTGGCAAATCAGCCTGTGGGTGCCAGAACTGTAATTCAGATGAAAAGTCTGACTCGCAAGGAAATATGTTCAAGTTCATATCAAGTTCATGTTAGAAACTCTGACCACATTTCTGGTCTGCTTTAACTTTCACCATGAACCAATACTTTCTCCTTTTGTAGTTCAGTTGAATCTGTTATTTTAAGAAAACCAAACAGGTATTCAAGGATGACTGCAGTTCCTATGGACTTAAGTCCTGTGCATTTCGCATACTGCCATCTTACATGTCCGATTGGCAGCAAAAAGGAGGAAAGGCTGACAATGAAAGCTACTAACTCTAGGCTCTAGAGAGAAAACTAAACCTGAACAAGTGTCCACTCCATCACAGGGCAAAAATACAGGGACATTCACATTTACAATCTCACTTGATGGCAGGCAGGCCTGTGGTGCTGTTATTAAACCTGGAGCCAAATTACTTTGTTGTTGGTTGCGTTTGCTCGTCATTCAAGCAAGTGAGGCTTTCCCTTGGGAAGAGGCCAGTTCATCAATAGCTAAGAGATGCACAAATTATGATTGTAATACTAAAAAATACAGGACTGATTATTGCCTACTCTCACACCACTGAATCTGACCTTTCCTAAAAATACTGAATAATCGATGCACGGAAGTTATCCTCACCTCTATTTGACATCAATTCCGCAATTTCTCTGAATTGATTCATCTCCTGGCCAGTAAGAATGCTGTGCGCAATATCTAGTGAATCGCAGTTTATGGGCGGAAGCGGCAGGCGTCCAAACAACAACAGAATTGCGAGGGGAGGAAAAAGATCAGATGTTTGGACTCGCTTTCAATTCCCATGTAAATCCGGAACACACGCACAAGACAAAAGAACTTGTGCCAGGCAAAATCACAGCACAAGAGCAATATGACTAACTCACAGAACCACTTGAATTGGACACCATGCCAATGCTCTACAACAACCCGCGAGTAAAACTGTTGATCCGATGCTGTCTTCATTTGCAAAGACCTTTGACCCTAAGGTGTCGTACAAAATCAAGATGCTACAGACTCTTGAACCACGCTACGCAACACCAACTTGAGAACACATTACGGTGAGGTATATCACAATGTGCTTGAGGATATCTTGAGCAAAATCATGCACATTGAAATTCACAGATCTAGTCAAATTTAAAACAGCACAGATATTGTACAAAGCAAGAAATAATCTCCTGCCAAAAAATATCCAGGGACTATTCACAGAAAGAGAAGGAGGTTATAATCTAAGAGGGGAACTAAATTTCAAAAAACATAAAGTAAGAACAACAATGAAAAGTATGTGTAACAGTATAACAGTGTGGAGCAAGAGGTAAAACAAAGTACAAACATAGACATATTTAAAAAGAGGTACAAAAAATTATTTATAAATAAGTATATGGAAGATAAAATAAATAACTGAAATGATAAAGGATAAGCGGATAGGGGTAATTATGTAGTATAGATCAATTATTATATCATTTAATGGCCATGATAAACATGTTTATTGATATGGATATCTATGCAGAATATATACAGTGATATGGATTAAAATGTAGTATGTGTATATGTGGGTATACATATACATATACATATATATCTATATCTATCTATCTATCTATCTATCTATCTATCTATCTATCTATCTATCTATCTATCTATCTATCTATATATATATATATATTGTGTGTGTGTGTGTGTATATATATAGATATATATACTGTATATATCACACACACACACACACACATATATATATATGTATATGTGTGTGTGTGTGTGTGTATATGTGTATGTGTGTATATATGTATACATGTGTATATATATATGTATGTATATAAATATATTTATATGGATAAAGTTGTAATAGATATATAAACTATAATGGTTTCAAACTCGTGTTAATTATGATATGATGATGATTGTAGTATTATTTTGTTTTGTTTACGTATGCATGCACGTACAGTATGTACTGTGTGTACATACACTTTTTGTTTCAGTATTTCTTTCTTTCTTTCTTTCTTTCTTTTTCTCTTAGACATGTTCGAAATAAAATTAATTCATTCATTCATTCATTCATTCAAATACACGTTATTTTAGTCACATGCACTTAACTTTTTAATTTCTTGACAAATGTCAAGATTTTTACTGTAGCACTACATATGCACAAGTGAACTGTTATGGTGCTGCCTGCTAATGTGCTAACCCTGCCCAAGATTTCTTCCCTTTAAAGGAAGTTTTTCCTCATCACTGTTGCTCATGGGGGATATGTTGGGTCTCTGTGTCTCCATCCCATAGACCTTGACTGTTTACATGCTGAGGAGCACTACCTGCTCCATTTTGTCCAGCGCCTTGAGATAACTTCTGTTATGATTTGGCGATATACAAATTAAATTGACTTGATTTGACTTAATGCTCAAAGGTATTGCAGGGCCATTTCAAGGAAATTGAGGGCCCCAGGCAAGATGATGGACATGGATACCTTCCCCCCCAAAAATATTCAATCTGACGATTATCAACAATCTAATTACTTTACTTGACGATTTATCGGCGCAGACAAAGCGTACAGGAACCACATCATAGAGAGACAGTTTAAGTTGTAGAAGATCGATCACACTTTATTTCAATAAAAAGAATTGTCAAGACGTAAGCTGCTGAGAAAAGTGTATAAAATAGTGTGGTTAGGGGTTTTATGGCCTTAAAACATGTATAATAATTGTAAAAAATAATGCTGTGTACTTGGCGGATTTTGTCTATTGCGGGTTATTTTTAGAGCGTATCCCCCACGATAAACGAGGGATACGATAAATCTTGTCACTATTTCTGAGTTCTGCTGTGCATCTGTATACTTCTCCTCAGTTTGTCTCTCTCTCTCTACCCCACCAGTCGAGGCAGATTGCCGCCCACCTGCAGCCTGATCTGCCCGAGGTTTGCTACCATCTCCTTGTTCTTCCCGAGAATTTTTCCTTGCCACCATCTCCTAGTGGGAACTGTAGAGTTCTTGCAGTGAGAAGAGAGGGCAGCCAATAATCCTCTGGGCGGTCTGGATGACCCTCTGGAGTTCCATCCTCTGCACTACTGTGCTGTTGGAGAACCGTGCACAGCGGCAGTAGGTGACGATGCTCTCTACCATGCACCAATAGAGGGACTTCAGAAGTTTCTCCGAGATGTTCTATCCCCTGAGAACCCTCAGGAAATAGTCGCCTCTGAGCCTTCTTCACCAGTCCAGCAGTGACAGTCGCTCCACTTCATCCATGTAGGCTGACTCATCCTTTCCTGTGATGAGCCCCACTACTGTGGTGTCATCAGCAAACATGATGATAGTGTTGCTGTTTTGGGTGGAGGTGCAGTCATAGGTGTAGAGGGTGTAGAGTAGGGGGCTGAGTACACAGCCCTGAGTTGAGCCGGTGCTGAGGCTGATGGCTGTGGAGAGATGCTAGCCTACTCTGACTCTCTGGGTGCGCTGGGAGAGTAAGTCCTTGATCCTTGAGTTAGGTATAGTACGGGAAACCTATGTCCAACAGTTTGGACACCAATTTGTGGAGGAGGATGGTGTTGAAGGCAGAGCTGAAGTCTATGAAGGGCAGCTGTGCGTAAATCCCCTGCTGTTTCAGATGGGAAAGAACAGCATGGAGAGCTGTTGCCACTGCGTCCTCAGTAGACCTGTTTGCTCTGTAGGCAAACTGGTGTGGATTAAACATGGGCTGGACGAATGACCTGATGTGCTTTTTGACAAGCTTCTCAAAGCACTCTGTCACTGTACGGGTCAGTGCAACTGGTCTGAAGTCATTAAGACTACTGCAAGATGGTTTTTTTCGGCAGAGGCACAAAAGTGGAAGACTTCAGACAGGGTGGGACCATGGACTGGGGCAGAGACTGATTTAAGATCCTGATCAGAACTCCGGTCAGCTGATCTGCACAGTCCTTAAACACACGTCCCGGAATGCTATCGGCTCCCGCTACATTGCAAGAGTTGATGGTCCGCGGTGTGAGTCTCACCTCTTGCTCTTCTTCCTTGAAAGTGAGGCTGTTGGTCATATGATGGGCTCTGGGGGTCTCTCAAGATTCAACCTCGAACCTGACAATGTGGTGGTTGAGATCCTTTGCCAGGGCTGCATCGCCTCCTATAGCACCATGGCTGGTATGCATTTGGTGATGTGCTGGACACCCAACCACACCTGCCTGTTCTTGTTGCTTTCCTGGTGGTCCTCGATCTTTTTCTTGTACTCCAACGTGGCCTGTTGGATGCCCCTCTTCAGGTTGGTGCAAGCCATGCAGTAGAGGGCCAGACCTAACAGCAGTGCTCCTCTCCTTCAGCACCTCCCGGACCTTGCTGGTTATCCAGGGCTTCTGATTGGGGAAGACTTGGATCAGTGACAGTGTCTGTGCAGTGCTTGATGTAGCACAGAACACTGTCAGCAAAAACCTCCAGGTCTGGGTGCTAAATAAAGCAGTTGAATTGTTGATAAATCATCAAATTGAATTTTGTTTTTTTTTGGGTGGGGGTGGGGGTCCCCATATCCATCATCTAGCCTGGGGCCCCCAAATTCCTTGAAACGGCCCTGCATGTGGTATGTTACTTAAACCACAGAGCATGATCACCAGCCAAGAGGCACTCTGTTTATTTTTTTACACAAGTTATCCTTGAATGGCTTGTTGACAACTAGATCCAACAACTGGAGCTGGCTCGTCATTCCACCTGAAATGATGTCTTGGTCTCCCGTCATCTCTTGCAGTGTTTTTTTTTTTTCTCCACAAGATCGGTCAAGTGTCCACGGAATGAATCTATGTTTTTCGGCAATGTACTCACACTCATCTGTCGATTTGTTGCAATCAGCCATTTTTCGACAGAGGTGAGGGGTGGGGGAGAGAGAGATCACAGAGATGGTGGCAAAGCTGTTCAAAGCCTATGCCCTGAAAATAAGACAACCCCACTTTTTCAAAGGGGATTTCCAGGGAAAAACATCATCCTATCTTATTATCTTATCTTCTCAGAACAAAGCAGCAAATACATTCTAAGGAACGTGCCACTGAGCTATTGTTTTTTGTACTACATTTAACAGCAGGCCAACCTTTTGAAGCAGTGGGCAGCTGTGAGGACCCAGCAGTGGTTGATGAGGGACGCTCCACAAAGGGGATGGCGGCCTTTGGACACACTCCTGAGCCAAAGGGACACCTGCCAGGGCCAGTCACCTCTGAAAGCACATACAGTATACTAAGTATATGTAGACAAGAATGAAACACACAACAGTCAGCTAAATTAGCAAAGGATCACTCCTAAGATGACAGGTACGGCTTTGTTGGCATTTCCATGTGTCTCACCTAGCCAAAAAGGCATCAATGGCAATCCTGGGGATAAATTACAAGTAAATGCAATCCATACATTGCATTACAATCCTGAGTGTGCAGGTTACAACTGATTTGGACAGATAGCACAGTTATCGTAGTCTATCGTCAAGTTTTCAAAAGTACACTTAACATGATTAAACCCCTGAGTGCATTTTCTTTTCATCTGTTGTTTTGCCCCACAACATTGTGGTTTTGCTCTTGCACATGCTGTCACTTTTATTGCATTTCTATCGAGCCATGGGCTGCATCGACAAACCTCATTGTGGATAAATAAGAGATTTTTGGTTTTGTCCAAGGGCAATTTGACGTCACTCTCAAAAGTACCTAAGACACTCAATCACAACTTTCCAATTTCTGTATAACTGTTATTCCTCTAGACCTGGGGCAAAGGCAAGGAAAGAGACATACAGTGAGTTATATGCGAGGCAGGACAGCAAAGACAGAGAGAAGGACTTCAATTAAGTAGTTAAGCACCAAGATAAGGCTAGTAAGTTTGATTGATTGAGGATCTAATGAATGTGGAGAATGAGAAGGAGAGGAATAGAGATGAGGACAAAGCTAGAGCAGGAAGTGCAGTAAAGTAAGAAGTGAAGGAAGGTACGAAAAGGATGATGGCTGGAAAGGCAGGTGGTCTAAACGACATACTTGTGACGGTATGGAGATGTTTGGGAGAGAGAATAGTTGAATTTCTTAACAGACTATTGACAAAATTTTAAAGAACGGCAAAATGCCTCTGTAATGGAGCAGGGAAGCATCGGTGCCAATCGCTAAGAACAGTGCTTATGTGCAGTGCATGGGCATAAGGCTGATGACGAGCCAATGAGGGATCAGTCCTGAGGCCATTCTTATTTGCAATAGTGATGAACGGATTGACAAATGATGTTAGGCAGGAGTCTTCATGATAATGATGTTTACAGACAATATCATAATACCATTGGTGGTGAGGGTGGAAGATAGGTGGTGGAGGTTCTGAGAGCTTTGCACTAGAGAGTAAAGGAATGAGAATCAGGGGGCGCAAGAAAGAATACATGTTTATAAATGGGAGTAAGGCAGGTGGATAGGTAAAGCTGCAAGGATGAGAGATAGTGAGGAGAGATAAAAAAAAATGAGCACATCAGGGGAACAAATAAAGTGGAGCAATTTGGGGATAAATTCAGAGAGGCAGGAATGACACAGTTGGGTCATGTGCAGAGGAGAGATAAATTGATATACTGTATATAGACATAGTGTACAAAGCATGTTGGAGATGGAGCTATCAAGCAGTAGGGAAAGAGGAGGACTTAAGAGGTTCATGGATGTCGTTAAGAAAGACATACGGGCATTAGGTGTTTGAGTTGATGATAATATGGATAGAAGTAGGTTGAGAACGATGATCTATAATGTACTGTAATCTAGACTTCTTAATCTCTTAATTGCAAGATTTACACACATGACCAGTTTTGTTCTTTTAACTAGAGTACAAAAGTATTAAAATTACTAATAACCATTCTGCTACTTTGCCTTCCTCAAATAACTTAAAAACTTACAATAACTATGTAATTACAGCAGATACTTGTGCTCCTTATTAGCTTCCTTAAACATCTGCAAGGGAACCAAACCGAAACAAAATGAGGTAAAAAATAAACAACAACCTGAAACTAAGGTTGCATTAATTAATATATGTGCTTACCTGAGTGACTTTTGACCACCTATAATCCTCCGTCGACGACGGCGCTGATTTTTGAGTCTCAGGCCACAGGTCTGTTTCGCCATAGATAGGTGTCTCATAGGAACCAGTGTGTAATCACAGATGACACCCGCATCCTCACTGTGCTGGCAGTCGTGGCCATCCTGACCATCTGCAGGACACTGGCCTAGAAATGTCTCACTACCCGTGCATCGTACGTTGTCTAAATGGATTGGTCCTCGACCTTCACCAAAGTAAGCCATGGAGCGAGCCTTGGACACACCGCTGGGAGGGCACAAACAAAGAGACACTTTAGAATACATACAGTATACATAAAAAAATCATGGTGGGTGATTTCAATATTCATGTAGATGCTAGGAATCACAGCTTTGACACTGCCTCTCTGTCACTGCTGGACTCTACTGGCTTCTCTCAGATGGTAAATAGACCCATTCATCTTCTTAATCACACTCTTGACCTTGTCCTAACATACAGTATTGTAGTCGAGCACTTGGTGGTTTCCCTATGAGTCCTGCTCCATCAGACCACTTCTTCAGGATTACAGACCATTTGATAAAACTGTTATCACTAGATGTATATCGGATAGTGGTGTCGCTACATTCAAGGAGGCAATTCCATCCGTGCTTTGTCTCACTCTGACAATGGAGTCCTTTGTTCGTCTCAGTCCCTCTAAAACAGGTCGGCCAGCTGAAAGTACTGCAAGCTCACTGCTAATGACACTTCACGCTATTGCTCCTCTAAAAAAGAAAAAGATTAAAGAGAAGAGACAGGTTCCATAATATAACTCAAAGACCCGCGAATTGAAGAAAACCCTGCAAAGACTTGAGAGAATCTGGAGCTCCACCGAGTAATACCAGGGCCGCATATTACTCCTCATTAATCGTGGAAAATAAAAATAACCCACTGTTCCTTTTCAGCACCTTAGCCAAGCTGATGCAGTCATGAATCTACCGACCCATGTGTTCCTATTGGTATTAGCAGGAATGACTTCATGTCCTTACAACCGGGTCCGTTCCTAGACCGCTTCTCTCCTTTCGACCTTCCTGTATTAATCAAGATGATTTCCTCAGCAACCAGTATGTTAGACGATGTTCCAACTGGTCTGCTCAAAGAAGTCTTTCCCTTAATAGCAACTTTTATACTTTGTATGATTAATATGTCTTTACTAACTGGCTTAATTAACTGGCTGATTTATTTGTGGAATTTTTGTCTGGTTTTAGATGGCATCACAGCACCGAGACAGCACTGGTGAAGGTCACAAATGACCTCCTGATTGCCTCAGATAAAGGTCTTATTTCGGTACTTATGCATCTGGATCTCAGTGTTGCATTTGACACCATTGACCATCAGATCCTTCCATAGGGGGTAGAGGATCTAATCAGTATCAAAGGAACTGCTTTAAGCTGGTTTAAGTCTTATCTGTCAGGCATATTTCAGTTTGTTTATGTTAACGATGTATCCTCTACATCTGTATCCTCACAGGGTTCTGTGTTTGGACCAATTCTGTTCACTTTGTATATGCCTCCTCTGGGCAGTATTATCACGAAACACTATCCACTTTCATTGTTATGTAGATGATACACAACTGTATCTATCAATGAAACCTGATAAGACTTACCAACTAGCTTAACTCCAGGCTCGCCTTAGGGACATATAAATGTAGAAGACTTGTAATTTTCTCTCAATGAACTCAAATAAAACTTCGTCAAAAGGCTATCGTCATTGATCCTGAACCCCTCAGAAATACACTTTGTAATGATATAGCTACTCTGGATGGCTTTACCTTGGCCTCCATCACTAAAATCTAGATGTTATCTTTGATTGAGATATGTCACTTAACTTGCACATGAGACAAATGTCAAGAACCAGCTTCTTCCACCTTACTAGCATAGCCAAGGTTAGGCACATGCTGTTTTTAAAAGACGCTGAAAAACTAGTTCATGCTTTTGTTACTTCCAAGCTAGGTCACTGCAATTCTCTACTATCAGCTGGCTGTAGCAACATGTTGCTGCTTGGGCCTCTCCGGCTGGTTCAGAATGCTGCTGCATGCATATTGACGATTTGGGCAGCTGTGAGAACTGTTTTAGCTTCCTTGTGCTGGCTGCATACAAAATCGAGAATATAATTTAAAATCCTCCTCACCTACAAGGCTCTCAATGATCAGGCACCATCAGATCCTAAAGAACTGATAGTGCCTATCATCCAACCAGAGCTCTGCGATCCCAGAGCACAGTGCTACTTGCAATTCCTAGAAGTAGAATGGGAGGCAGAGCCTTTAACTATCAGGCTCCTCTCCTATGGAACCATCATCCAGTTTTAGTCCGGGTTCGACACCCTCACTACTTTTAAGAGAAGGCCTAAAACTTTCCTTTTCAATGAAGCTTACAGTCAAACCTAATTATGCTGTTGTAGATTGAGACAGCTGAGGTTTCTCTCATGGTGCACTGAGCCTCTGTCATTTCTTCCTCCTCT
Organism: Carapus acus; assembly: GCA_900312935.1. Lineage (NCBI taxonomy): Eukaryota > Metazoa > Chordata > Actinopteri > Ophidiiformes > Carapidae > Carapus > Carapus acus. The sequence goes on along the minus strand of OMPJ01046177.1, from coordinate 9,381 downwards.
CTCCGCTCTTCCTCTCTGTCTCACCTGTACACATCCCTGCCTGATTAATGCATGTTACTAACTCAGCTTCTCCCTCGGAGTCTTTGTATCTTGTGCTTTGTCAATCTGCAGGTTACAGCTGCATCATGACCAGTGATGACTGATGCGCTTTGGTGATGATGAACCGCCGAGGCGTCTAGGCCCTGCTCCTGATTCACATGCAGTGTATGCAGTTATTGGGTACTGCTGTGCATCTCTCTCTCTCTCTCTTTCTCTCTCTCTCTCTCTCTCTCTCTTTCAACCCAACCGATCAAGGCAGATGGTCGCCCACCAGATGCAGGAGGATGCAGCCTGGTCTACCAGAGGTTTCTTCCCACTAAATGGGAGTTTTTCCTTGCTACCGTCACCTAGTGCTTGCTAATGGGGGAAATGCCGGTTACTTTATCTTTGAAAGCGCCTTGAGGTAATTTCTGTTGTGATTTGGAGCTATACAAATAAAACCGAATTGAATTTAATTAGATCATGACAAGTAATCAATATCATAGCTGATATAATTTGTTGTTCATCATTCATCTGCTACGTCTGCATGATGTAATCAAACTGTTCATGTAATTACCTTAATTTATTGCTTGACTTGTTGGATGTATATTTGTGTTATATTTTGAGACCACAAAGCCAAAATAAAATAAGTTTACGAGACATCATGCTATGTCAATAATGATAATGGTTTTGAAATACATAAAAATGGAGAAAGTGTGGTGCCTACTTACTTGTACCCCAGCTGTCTACACACTACAGCAGCATTGACATCGTTCCAACCGTCATCACACACACTTCCCCATCGGCCGCTGATGTAGACTTCAACTCTGCCCTCTTTCCTGCTCTCCCCTGCTACCAAACGTAGAGGAGGACCTGCAAGATTTGGTGGCAGAATGTTAAATTAATTGTTGGCTGCATTCTAAGGTTCTAAGTCTAAGTTCATAACTGATATTACTGACTCATCACTTGCATCAAAAGAAAAAAAGTGGATAATGTGTTAGTGAATTATTTAGAAAAAATGAAAATAATTCAAAAAACTTGTACTCCGACTGCAAAACAAAATTAATTTTCCTCTCTGTCTCAAATTGTTTCCAAAAAGTGGTTAAGTATTTTTTGGGGGGGTCATTGTAATGAATGACTATATGGGCCTCCAGGACATGGCAGCATGGAGGCTCCAGTGCTTTGTAGATTGAGCAGAAAAATAGTGTGATCACCAGTTGCAGAAATTGGCTACTGGAACATGGAACATGACTTCTACCAGAGAAATAGCTGGAGCTTGTGAAAGAGACACAAGCTAAAAATAGATAGCCTCACCTCGAGACATAGCATCTGTCAAGTCAGAGTCAAAGTCAAAGTCAACTTCATTGTCGGATCCTCTATATGCGCAGACACATAGATGGCTGAAATTGCGTTTTTCTCTCATCCACGGTGCAGTAACACAATACAAGTAAGGGTATATGTAAAGAGAACATGAAATCTGGGGAGCAATGTATGGGGGAATACAAAATATATACAATGACAATGCAAATCCAATGGGAGTGCAAATCCAATGGCAGTGCTTTTGAACCTTAGTCCTTGAGAGAAGTTGGATTGTCTCCTTTTCTGGAATTTCTCCAGGTGAGCAGGCTTTTTCTTGGCAACGAGGCCCTCTGCCTGTATGTTGGGGTACACCCCAATAAACAAGAGGGTTGCTTCACTGCCCCTTTAGAGAGCTCCTGAATGCCACCTCAGCTTGGGGGCTGATTGGTTTGCTATGGGGACTTACATGCTCATGGGCAACGATAGTTAAATCTGAGGAGAGGTGACTGGGAGGAATGACCAGCCTGTTCTGAACCTGAATGTTGTTGTGTTATTGACCTTCTGCTGAAGTTGCAGTCTGCCCATAATGAACATCTTGTTTGCTCAGTGCACATGGCACCAAGGCAGTGTAGGTTGCTGGTAAAAAAAAGATCTTATAATTGCTGGCTTGTCACTAGACCTGCACTACACAAAACATTTCCAGACACAATGGAAGAAACACACCACAAAGTAAAGAAAAGTGAAGTGTTGATATTAGAAACTAGCTGCATGGTTTTATGGAATTCTATTTACAATGAAGAATAATACTTGCGCTTAAGAATAATGCTTAGGATCAGCTATACTAGAATGTGCACTTACCGTACCAAGGAGGCAGACCATGGATGTCATTAGTCTGCAATCCACGCTGACAGCGGACCCCAACATCTTCGCTGTGGGTACAGTCATGGTTTCCCCTTTCAGCATGGCTACAGTCTAGCAAGGAGCTCTCAAATCCCTGACACTGCACCTCATCCAGCAAGATCAAGCCTTGACCCTCCTCATACACCCCATCAGGTGCCACTTCTGCTCGGCCACTGTGCAAAACAAAAGAAAACATCAATGAAAACGCTCTCACACGCACAAAATATTCATGTGCTCAGGAGTTTCAGCTGAGATTTGGTGTTCTTACAACTGCCTTCCTGCTTCCTGGGATTCCCTACTCTGCCTCTGTTTTTGTTCTTTTTCCTTGTCTTTCTAAACAAAAGTCACTGTGCCTGGCTCAGTTTTATTTCCTTTCCTTCAGTGTTGTTTGTTTCAAGACTTAGTTAGGTGGCTTTCACGATGTATGAGGACAGCTACGCGATTCAATCTCAGCTCCAATCAAAACCCCATCTTTCTGGCGGTCTAGATTGTGTGATTTTAATCAAAATAAGAGATTTCACATCTGCCACATGATTTAGATTTTCTGAGGGAACTAACTCTGATCCAGGCCTCATAGCATCAGTGTAAGAACAGCAAAAGCATCTCTGTTAACATAGAATTATACAATGTGCAATACACATCAGACTGCTGATGCACAGTGCAATACATGATATACTGTCTGTCCAAGATGCATGTTTTGGTGTATGTTTGAGATACAGGTACATATATTCTTTGTTGGTGACTGTACTGTAGGCAGATCATATCTCTATATATGGAATGTACTGTGGCTAGTCTTCTCTTGGCACGATGTTATTATATTGAAGAATTGAGATGCCTCCACTGTTCTGTATTTCTAGCTGAATTCTCTTCCTAGCTTTCTTTTGGTACCATTCTTTGAACTAATTAGGCATTACCCTCACAGATTGATAGATCAATGTATCAACTGCCTGCCTGCCTGCCTGCCTGCCTACCTATACCTGGTTAGGGTGACACAAAGGAACATCATGCTGACACTGACCTAAAGCCCAACTGCCTGCACACAACCTGTGCATTAAGCTCAGTCCAGTTATCATCACAGACTGTTCCCCATACTCCCTGATGGTAAAACTCCAAACGGCCCTCCCAAGGAACATCAGACCCCACCAGGCGGATGGATCCATCTGTAGACAAAAAGAAAACATTATACATCAGTTGAATCTCCCACACTGCAAGTGATGGAAGAAATAACACACATACTGTATCTGACAAATATCTGATTATATTGTATATGTGTAGAATGCAAAAAAAATGGTATTAGTGTCAAAATTTGATAATGGCATCACCTTAAAGTGTGGCGACAAAAAACTACCCTAAAATATATTTATTTTTGCTGAGAGATGCAAATGTTGTGTATTGCTGAATTTTCACAAGTCTTTCGGTGGTTCAAATTTGCTGTAAAATCCCTAAAATAATTTGAGGGTTACAAAAGTAAGACGGTCTCCTGATCCTGGCTCAACCTTTCTGAGAGGAGTTTGCATGTCATTGAATGGGTATTCTCCAGTGCCTTCTCAGGTGCCATAGAATCTAAGGCGTCTTAAAATCTGAGGCACCCACAGGACAAATGCTCTTCAAGTCATTTTGCATGTTCCAGAGAGGAACTATTTTTCACATTAATGACGTATCGGTCTACTACAATAACCATATGTCACCTGTGTATGGGTTACAAGAAACTCCGGCATCCTCCATATGGTCACAACTGTGCTCCTCCCAGCTGTTGTGAGGACATTCATCCAGAGTAAGCTCATTTCCAGAGCACTGAAACCCATCCAGGAAGATTGGACCAGATCCCTGACCAAAATGAGCCCATCTGAGTGCCTTGGCATCTCCCCTTGTCAGCAAGATGAGAATGGAGTAAAAAATCTGTATTTACATACTTACAGTAATTTGTACATCTCTTCTACACGCTACAAGCAAGAAAAACCTCACCTTAGGCCCAGCTGTCTACAAACAACCTCAGCATCTATATCGTCCCACTGATCGTCACAAATGGTGCCCCACCTGCCACTGTGATATACTTCTACTCGTCCCTCAAAGTCCTCCCGGCCTCCGACCAACCTAAGAGGGATGCTACTACCTGGAAATCAGAGGTTTAATCAAACATAATCTGTATTTGCAGCCATTGTGTCTTTTGATAATATGATATAAAGGGATTCCTTATTTCTTTAAATTATTGTATTGTCCCTTCAAAAAACAGTCACATGACACTCAATCCCTTGTATAGCACTTGTGCCAGTAAATAGTGCTAAATGATGTGTCCAGTGGTGTTGAAGATGGAAACAACCAGAGAAAATACAGAAAAGAGGGTGGAGAATTCAGAGGGAGTGAGAGAAAAGGACAAATAAAAAGGGAAGGATGATTGATGGATTTTGCTAGGACGATGGAAGTGGCAGTAGTCAACACACACGTTAAGATAAGGGAGACTCAAAAGGTGAGGCAAATGGTGTGCAAAAGTAGATTATATCCTGTGCAGAACATGCAACCTGAAAGAAATAACAGATTGCTAAGTGGTGCCAGTACTGACAGATGCAAGGCAGAATCAAATGGTTGTCTATGAAATATGACATCAGGAAACACAATGATGAAGCATGTGAAGTCATGGCCAGGGATTTAAAACTGAGGAAGCAAAAGCCTCTGTCGCTCACACACATAAGTCATGCTTTTGTTCTGAAACTAATAAAGAAGACAGAGACAGAGATGGACCCGTTGAAGTCAACTACAGTATTGACCCAAATATAAGACAATCCTGCTTAGAGGACGACCCAAGACAGATTTTTGGGGAAAAAAGGCTTTTGATGACTAAATCTTGTTTCATTGTGCAGAACATTGTATTTGAAAATCCTGATAAAAACTTGACAAAATTTGACAATGAGTAATAATCGGACATGCCCTGGCAATGGACCTTAAGCTCAGTGTTTCCCAACCAGTGTGCCGTGGAAAAGTAGTGTGCCATGAGAAGTCATCAGGTGTGACGCCGTACAAGCGTCCCCCAAACCCCAAACCCTGACAACTCACTGCTGAAGCGGGAAGATAGTGGTGCGCATCAAACCCCCATCCCACCCCACTCCCGTCGCCAACTCCTGGCCACAGGCGGAACAATACCCCCCCCTCACCCCTCCGGCCGTGCAACAATTAATTTCCAGAATATTTTTGGTTGTTGTAGGTTGTTGTTTCAGCACCACTCTGAAAGCCGCTCTACTTCATCCCTGAAGGCTGACTCATCATCTCCAGTGATGAGCCGCACTACTGTGGTATCCTCAGCAAACTTGACGATGGTGTTGCTGTGATGGGTGGAGGTGCAGTCATGGTACAGAGGGTGTAGAGTAGGGGGCTAAGTACACAGCCCTGAGGTGAGCCTGTGCTGGGGTTGATGGCTATGGAGAGATGCTGGCCTACTCTGACCCTCTGGGTGCGCTGGAGGAGGATATTCTTAATCCAGAGGAAGTGGAGTATGGGAGACCAACGACCAGCAGTTTGGACACCAGTTTGTGGGGGAGGATGGTGTTGAGGGCGGAGCTGAAGTCATGCGTCCCCTGCTGTTCCAGATGACACAAACCGGCATGGAGAGCCGTTGCCACTGTGTCTTCAGTAGACCTGTTTGCTCTGTAGGCAAACTGGTGTGGATCAAACATGGGCGGGACGAATGACCTGATGCGCTTTCTGACGAGCTTCTCAAAGCACTTCATCCCCACAGGGGTGAGTGCACCTGTTCTGAAGTCATTAAGACTGACTGGACTGCCTGCTTTCTGGTAGAGGCACAATGATGGCAAACTTCAGACAGGGTGGGACCATGATAACGTCTTCTGAGCACACTAGGGTTAGTCTTGGAGTTCCGCAGGGCTCCATACTAGGACTGGCTAAACTTCAGGCTTGCCTTTGGGACATAAAGACGAGGATGACCCGTAACTTTCTGTTGCTCCACGCAGATAATACTGTGGATATTGTTGTTGGTCCAGGGCACCTAAGAGACTCCCTGTGTAATGATATTGCTTCTTTGGATGCGTTAACCTTGGCCTCCAGCACCACTGTAAAAAATGTAGGAGTTGTTTTCATACATCCCACTTACAGTAATTCTTTATTAGCAGGCTGTCGCAACAAGACACTGATGCCTCTCCAGCTATTTCAAAATGCTGCAGCACATATATTGACACAAACTATGAAAAGAGACGAAATCTCCCCAGTGTTCCCTGCACTGACTGCCAATAAAATCGAGAATAGATTTTAAAATTCTTCTCCTCACCTAGAAGGCGCTCCATAATCAGGCACTATCATACCTTCAAGAGCTGATAATGCCATCCATCCAGGGCAGGGCCTTCAACTATTCAATTTAATTCAATCTTATTTGTATAGCACCTAATAATAACAGAAATTTTCTCAAGGCGCTTTCAAAAATGAAGTTACAGACAGACACTCATTTCACAAGTCCATACATTGTCCATGCACTAGACCAGTGTTTTTCAACCGGTGTGCTGCGAGAAGTCGTTAGGTGTGCCACGGACAAGGTAGTCTCGTGCCGCCCCGCAAAGATAACACCATGATTTTTTATAGTAGTGCTTGAGGCCAAGGTAAAGAGCCTGTGTACCATTCGTTCTTTCCATTGTCAATTGCCAATCAAAGATGAAATGACGAAAAAGTGACTGGTTATTTTATTATTTATTTTTGAATCAAACATAAAAAATCAAAAACATGCCTGGTTTTTCATTGTTCACTTTTCGGCTTGGATCAAAAATATAAAATGAAAAAAACGGGAGTCAGGACAGAATTTGATTTAATCATTTAATTGGTCCGGTTTACGTGACTCCGACGGTTGGTGATGAGCGGTAACTTGCTTGAATCAATGCTTGCTAGCCACCACGATTGATCACAGCGACCGGGAGCATTCAGTCCCTCCACCCGCACCACGTTAGGACAAGGGTGAGAGTGTGCTTGTTCAACTGTACAGCTGTTGAGCCGCACAGCTCTGGTATGTTGCTCCTCTATGTTTGCACCTGAGCTGTCATTCACGTAGGTGTGTCATGGAGGTGAAGCGAGCAGCAACAGAGGGGTGGAGAGAGAGCAAGAGCGAGAACGACGCTGGCAAAGCTGTTCAAAGCCTAGTCTGCGAAAATAAAATTATGTCATTTTTTCAAAGGGGATTTCCGAGCAAAAAAATTGTCTTATATTCAGAATAATACAGTACTTAGCCATCGTTAAACAGTAGTACTGTCTAGAGTTTGAGTCAGAGTTTGATTTCGCACATATCTGTATCTATCACACTCTGTGCTAATGTTAGACGGTGTGACCTCTCTGAGGCAGTACAACACATGACGCTTTTAATAAATTTCTTACCTTCAGGCGCTACGCAAATCACCCCCGCTTCATTGCCGTGGTGGCAATCACCACGGAGAAACCTCCTGGTCTTACACTCGAGCATGGAATTTTCATCACCTCGACAACCCAATCGTTCATAGTGGAAGACTCCTGAACCCGGACCAAAATAGGAATGCTGCACGGCTGTACCAATCTCACTTCATACATGATGACACATGGCATGTATAAATGGAGGAACAAAAGAGTAGATGAGTAAGTGATGAATGGATGATTAGCAAGAAGTGGTGGCAGCAGCATTGTAATAAAAATTATGGAGAATTGATATTTGACAAGTACTTTTGACAAGCAAATTACACAGTTACCTAAATGTCGACCAAATGAACTATAAAACAGACATGGATTTCTATGGTGGCATTACACAGAGGTTGGAGACTTAAGCTTGAAATCAGTTTTGGTTTGCCCTTGCTCTCATCAGCACCTGACAAAAGTGCTGGGAAAGATCAAAGTTGGCTCACCAACACCTCTAGTGGCCCACATCGCGTCCGGAACAGGTTACATGCAGAACATAATTGCATGCATACGATCAAATGTTGCGCTGGTTCATTTACCTTCATTTAGATTCTGCTCATGTTTTTTTATTGGTTGCTTAGTCGACTTGGGTAATGGAAGCTGTCGTACAGATGACAGTAATGACAACCATATGTGAATCTGTTTCAAAGTGTGATGTAAGACTTCTCGAATTGTGAGGAAGATGAGTGATGCCAGATGTTGACCTTTTCAGCCATTATCAGTATGTCTATGACACCCACATATGGACATTTATAATCAGGTATTTCACTTTCGCCAGAAATGGAAATGTTATTATAGTAACTATAGTCAGCACTCAAGTTATCAGTCTATAAAACTCACCTCAGTCCAAGTTGCCTGCATATAGCACTGGCATCATGGTCAGTCCAATGTGTGTCACAAATTGCTCCCCACTGACTGTTCAGATACACTTCTACACGACCGCTGTGCCCAGCTAAACCTCCCACCAATCTAGGTGCACCTGAACAAGACAAAATAAGATCAATGCCTGAAGTTGGACAAGTATAGTAATAACTTTAAGAGAATGATGGTGATGTATGAAAGCTGAGAGCTGGCACAAGAAATATAACCTCAGCTCGTGTGGCGGTTGAGATTTACCGGCTTAGCTTGGTGCTACAAAATGTCTGCTTCTGAATCTGAATCCAATCAATCACATTTGGACAACTAACAACAGCAACCCACAGAAAAACAGGATTACTAATGAAACAAAAAAAAAAGCAGAACCATGATCAGAGAAAAAAACCATCCATCCATCCATCCATCCATCCATCCATCCATCTTCTGCCGCTTATCCGGGGCCGGGTTGCGGGGGCAGCAGTCTCAGAAGGGAAGCCCAGACTTCCCTCTCCCCAGACACCTCCTCTAGCTCCTCTGGGAGGACCCCGAGGCGTTCCCGGGCCAGCTGGGAGACATAGTCCCTCCAGCGCGTCCTGGGTCTTCCCCGCGGCCTCTTCCCAGTTGGACATGCCCGGAATACCTCCTTAGGGAGGCGTCCGGGAGGCATCCGGTTTAGATGCTCGAACCACCTCAGCTGGCTCCTCTCGATGTGGAGGAGAAGCGGCTCTACTCTGAGCTCCTCCCGGGTGGCAGAACTCCTCACCCTATCTCGGAGAGTGCGTCCCACCACCCTACGGAGGAAACTCATTTCGGCCGCCTGTACCCGAGATCTTGTCCTTTCGGTCATGACCCAAAGTTCATGACCATAGGTGAGGGTAGGAACGTAAATCGACC
>OMPJ01046175.1:64611-82199 GCA_900312935.1 Carapus acus | reverse complement strand
ATTGGTTGATTGGTATACTCATATTCAGTTGAATTCAGTATTAAAATATATTATATGGCTGTCACTGAAATAAATTTCCAAATATTTTGCTTTTATGGCTCTCTGCGTCAAAAAGGTTCCTGACCCCTGCTCTAGACCAGTCATTTTCAACCGGTGTTCCGCGGCACACTGGTGTACCGCAGGAAGTTGTTAGGTGTGCCGGGTAGAAAGTAATCACGTGCCGCCCCGCCCTCCCCCGTCGACAACTCGCGGCCGGCCGAAAATATTGTCGCGCGCGCAGCCGCCCCCCCCCGGCGGCAACTCGCGGGTGTGCCGTGGAAATCTTTACCAGTTCAAAATGTGCCGTGGCAGAAAAAAGGTTGGGAAACACTGATATAGACAGAGAGAGAGGGAGGGATACAGAGTGAGAGACAAGACAGATGAGAGGTGAGAGAAGGCAGGAAAAGAGGGGAGAAAAACAGAGCAGAGAGGAAGATGAGGCAGAGAGGCTGGAGAGCCAGAGAGTGATGACCACATTTCCACCTCTTGTGGAGCATTCTCTGCAAGACGGGTGAGTGGCGGCCTCCATTTCGCCCTCCCCTGAATTCAAATGACGCTACTCTGCCCTCAATGTGTGGCAGTTGGGAACTTTGCATGAGCTCCGACTCGGATGTCTGGTGTGAGTGACGGCGGGAAGACGACATGGAGGATCTGTTTGGAGGATCGGCCCGGCATCCTCCATTGTCCCACACATGCACACACACCCGAATGTGTGCGGCAGGGATGATCATTCCTCGCTTTGAATGATGTCTCCGCGTGCCGTCCTGGGTAAAATGAAGGAACGCTCACCGAGGAGAAAGTAGGTCGTGGATGAAAAAGGTGCGTGGGAGGAAGGAGAGGAAGGCAGAGAATGGCAGAAGAGGGGAAGTGAAAGGAAGGGAAGGGGAGGGGACGGGAGGGTGGCAGACAGTGAACGAGTGATAATCCATCCGAGTGCAGCATTAGTGGGCCACGAGCCAGCCGGCAAGCCTGGGAGGAGGAGAGAGAGAGAGGAGAGCAGCTCCGCTTCCTCACAATCTTTCATCCGGGACGAAAAAAAAGGGAAAATGACCCCAGTGCGTGTGTGTGTGAATGTGTGTGTATGTGTGTGTGTGAGCACGCTCCGCTATTGTGACATACAAATAGAGGGATCAGATGTTCGGCAGTGTGCGTGTGTGTGTGTTTGGGTTTGTGTGTGTGTGGGCAGAGAGGTTCAAAAGTGCACTAGCGGTAGCACAAAACCATTCGTTGGACGTGAGCAACAGCCTATTGCGGCTTGTTGCGTGTTGCAATAATGGTCGTGTGCGTGTGTGCGGATCTCTCACAACATCCCCACAGGATGAAACCCTTGCGTCACAGATAAAAGGATTATAAAAAAAAAAAAGCAGAGGACTATTATTTTAAGTTAAAAAAAAGCAATTCGAGTGATGTGTGTGTTTGCATGTTGCACAATACAAAGGGATTAAACTGCTGCTCGTGCTTTCTGCTGAGGTGCAATATAAAAAACATCCTCTTTTCAAAACAAAGTACAAAGCAGACGCATCAGGCTTAGTTTCATGTTGTCGTTAGTGACACTAACGGAATTTTTGGGGAGGAATGAGGCGGAGTTTTCAGGTGGTTTTTGTTTTGCCGCCTTCTCTGCGTGGACATCGACACACACTCGAGTTTCGGTGCACATCGGAAGTGACACAGGAAGGAGAGATTTGGCAAGCAGGGGCGACGTGAGGGGTTGCTCTCAGCGCTTTCTGTTCTTTCACACTTCCCAAGATCGACTCAAGCCCCACGAAACCATGACGTTGGAGTGTGTAAGGAGCGTGTGTGTTCAGGTGGCAAGTCATGAGTCATTGAAGAAGGAGGAGCACGTTCATGTATGTTCATGTATGTCCGTCTCAAATCTGTAATAAGCAGAGTGTGGAGGAAATGAGTCAAACACGGGGCAGGATGCCGCAAATGAAATGTGACGCACGTGAGCCCACCACGCACAAGAACACACACACACACAGAGAGAGAGAGAGAGAGAGAGAATCTTGCATGTGAAGGTATTTGTTTGGCGCATTGCTGGGGCTGCTGCTGTGGGACGGACAGGTTTTGTTGTGTCACCGTGGTTCAGGTAGAAACGATCCAGAGGAGGAGGAGCGGCGGCAGCAGCAGCACTTTGGGATTTCGAGTGTGGTGGCAGGAGGGAGCAGACGTGACACCGCCACAAGTGCAAGTCAGCGCTTTTACCAGTCGACGTGCTGGCTGGCGGCCATGGCTGCCCGGCATTCCAGCCCCTAAGACTCCAGCCCGACTCTCCGATATAGAGCCGCGGCTCTGAGCATGTGCGAAGAAACCTCCACTTTGGAAGCATTAGAGCTGCAGTGCATCAGTCTATCTGTGAAAATATTACTGCTGACTTTAACAGCCCAACATTTCCTGACTCACAAGATCAACAAAGCTGCTCAAATTAACACGTAGATTTAATTCTAATATAAATGAAACGACTACTTATACAACACCATAACCAGTTCAGCTGGGAAAACGAGTGTGTGAGTAATTCATCAATGTCTAGAGGTGATCAAACCTGATGTGGTGGGAAGGGAATTCATACACAGTCATCTGCCAGCTATTGTCTGCCTCAAAAAGTATAACACAAAAAAACAAAAGGACTAAATTCATGGCAGATGTGTCACGTTATCTTAGCAAATGGACAGACGACACACTGGCTCTGTGTCTCGGGAGTCCTGAAGGGGAGAACGCTGCATCAGCAATTCCTTGGCGTGTGTGTGATGATGGATCAACAGCATCAAGTTGTGGAAAAACAACAAAAGTGACGTCCCTTGACTCAGAATGTGGGTGTGAGGGCATTGTGGATGGCAGGCGGGGGAGGTGCTTGTACCTGAACTCATAAGCAGGCGCCTGGTGCATACAGTGAACATATATATATGTGTGTGTGTGTGTTTATGTGTGTGTGTGTTTGAGTTGGAAGGTAAAGGTAAAGTGCTTGTGGATTAGATCCTGTTGATTAGATAAAGCTGATTAATGAACTGAGAGCGCAGCTTCCAGAGGGATCTCCTCAGCTCATCAATACAATCAAGGCTTTTTCTGCCACACTGATGCTCAACCTGAAAATGCACAAGCAGCAGCGTCAGCAGAGGCATTTAAGATCCCCTCCCTGGGGTTTAGATTCGCCAAATGTTAATGAGGGCGTTGTGGACGTTTCTCAGCGAAGGAGCGTGTAGGTATGAGGCGCCCTCACACCAACCATGTCCAGTCAATATCAAATGTTGCTTGGAAACCAATGCGAGTGTGCATGCAAGTGGAACAGCATCTTCGAGGCTGCTCGATAGGCTACTTGAAAGCCTTTTTTTTATATCTAAATGCTGCGATGTCCTAATTTCCACAGCTGCAAGTGTCACTGCATCAGATACGATTGAACCGGCACCGACAGCACCTCAAGAGTCAGAAACGAGAGCAAAAGAAGGAGGAGGAATCATATAAAAACTGTCAGTCTGTGCTCAACAGGTCTGCCTGGGTACAGAATGAGCCAGCAGCCAGCATACAGAGGGATGAGACACCCGGGGACGCGGGCACTTCTCGCTAACCACGCGGGAAACCAGCAGCCAGCGGCAGAGAGGCGTGCTTCACTGGCAGGACAGGCGTGCCTTCTAATATTACCAGGAGAAAGCCAGAAAAAGACTTTAAAGTCTGTCTGCAGGTAACCGATCCGCCCGGGCCTGCCATGAAGCCAGACAGCCCGGGAGGAGAGGGGAGATGGTGGAGATAGGGCTTTCATTCCTCGGCTTTCCTGTGGGACTAGTGTGTAACCGTGGATCAGCGGGCCGGGCTGAGCCTGCTCGCTCAGGATGAGAACCCGGGACTCGATTAGTCCCCCCCCACCCTCGCTTCTCTCTTACCCTCTTTCCTACCGTTGTTCCCCCTCAGCCTTTGATAATATTGCCCATTGTCCTGCCCCCAGATTGACCTGCGCCTCCTCTGCCTCCTCCTCATCACGCCCCAAAATTCACACGTCCGGCGCGGTGACAGAGCTCGGGGGGAGGGGGGTAATCCTCTTAGCGAGGAACCTGATATGGCAGAGGTCGCCGGGCTTTTTGGCTGCTCGGGGGCTAAAGGCGCGAGCGAAAAAGTGGAAAACACAGCGCAGTCACGAAAATAGGAAAGGGCGAAACTGAATTAACAACGACGGGCACGAGAGGAGCCACACAGTGATGAGCTAAACTGATGACAGGACGCGGTTACGACAGTATGTTTAGAAATTCCGTACGCGCGGCAAAAACTGGCGCTGCTGGGTGTAAAAGGAAGGAAGGCGCTGGAATGGGGAACCAAACACACATAAAACCTCCAACGAAAAGAGTATTTCCCTCCAACTGGTAATGCAAATGCTTAAATCAATGATCTGTCAGTCACTTCTAGGTGCTTTCTTTGCAGATTGAGGAAATGCTGAACACAACATCCAATGACGTTCCTGGAAAAATAGTGCAATCTTCAACGGGAATATTATTGCTGGGTGAGCGTTTAAAAAAAGAAAAAAAAAATCATATGAGCTTCTAGACGTCAAGTGAGAACATGTTGTGGCAGAGTTTCCCCCCTCCAGGTGTAAAGCGAATCTCCTGAGCCTTTTGTACGTGTTTGTGAGGGACAAGTGTGTTCCACGCCGCCTGGCTCATCTATCCAGGTTACAAACATAACAGTGAGCAGAGAGCGTCTGCGCGTGCGAGTGTGTGTGTGTCCGTGTGTGTCTTACCTCCAGTGCGGCCCACGCCAACCTGTACAGCTGGCTGCAGGCTGCCCTCATTATTCAGGAGGTGAGGCAGGTGGTGGTAAATATTTGGCACCTGGAGCGGTTTGCGATTGGCCAGCTCCTTCAGCAGCTTCTGCGTCTCATCTGCAGGCAGAAGTGGCCAGACAGAATGTTCTAGAATTACAGGAAATTCATAAAAAGCAGGTTTCCTTCAGCTGCTATATGTGATTTTTTTTTCTTTACTTTACTTCACTTATTTTTTATTTTTCTATTTGTCGTTTTTCTCTTCTTTTTTTCTTTGCTTCACTTCTAACACACTCCACTGTACTGTGAGAGTGATGTGTTGGTTTAACTGGGGTTAAAACACCTCCTGATACCTTTGGTATGAGGAAAGGTGTACGTGGGTGTACTCGACTGCGAGTTCTGTACAACTCATTGATTCCACACATAGTTTTTTGAAGTATCCGTCATTCATACAACAATAGAATGAAAGGAACTGCCCTGACTATTCGTCACAACCTCAGACAACCCTTGACACACTCTTCACCCACCTGCTTAATCATTACAATGTATTAATAAGCCTCCCTGGAATGTTACTGCTTACAGTCACGTATTCGAACTGCACAGGTGTGCCCAGATACCTGAAAAGTTGGTGAGGGCGTCTTTGCTGCTGTTGGTCTCGGCAATAGCTCGTCGGAACTGCTCCAAAATGTTGTTGAGCTCGGAGGAGCGCTGCAGCGTCCGATGCTCTGCCACACGAAGGCGCTCTTTCAGGGCATGGAATTCCCGCTGGTATGCTATCAGCTTGTCTGGAAGACAAATGCGGTTTATGTTTCCAGCTGCCTGAACACACACATATACTGTATGTATGTAACCTGATGCATTTACAGAACATTTTCAGGCACGTCTGGCGAAAGCAAAACATTACTTATATTATTTTTGCAACACAACAATCTGCCTAAATGAAGGTGATAACACAGGTTGTTTCCCATTTTGTATGAAATGAAGCGTGGTTACATCAAAGTAACCACGACGTCAAACTAACAAGTACGCAAACCGTGAAAACACTCCTAGCATCCAATTTCTAGCACCTGATCGCTCAGCTCACATAAAATCCTTTCTTTTGGCGAGCAAGCGTGTTTACTGGTGCACATTCAAGAGGAGGAAAGGGAGGAACTACCAATTACCACTCAATTTCCCCTCAAGCAGATTTGCACTGGTGTGACACTGCAGCAGCTGCACATTATGACGCCGGGCCGCGCAGCGCTCGCTAAGCAGCTTTTTAGAGCGGCGAGATGTATTTTCTCACGACTGGAAATTAACTTTTCATTTTGAGGCGCCCCACCCTTCCCCCCTGACTGATCAGGAAACGGTTGTTGAGCGGGCAGGCGTCTACAGAACAAGACTTGATGTCAAAAGGGGTAGTTTGCACTGACTTGACTTGCAGTTTCTTAGTTTTCACTGATATGAAACAGTGCGCGCGCACACTGCGGCCTCCCCAACACACCTAAAAAGCAAACACGAGGCTTTATCGGTCTCTGGAACTGACCTTGCCGATCCCTTCCTGATTTATAACTTTTACAAAGAGTCCCAAGACCATTCATGCTGTGAAGGTGGGTGTGCTGAGCGCATTCTTGGGCCAGCGAGTTCTCCACATGTCTGATCTGCTCTTCCTCTGTTTGTACTGTAGATGTTGTGCCCTTTTGAAAGCTCTTTTTTCAGACTCCCCCCTTCTGGCTACCGCCTCTCCCACCCTTCTCTGTGACTGAGCCATTGTCTTTCCATACATGCGACGTTCCATCTCGCACAGATGCACGATGTTCCCGCCCGCCGACGGTCGTCTCCGAACACACGCTGGCGGCTGCGGTAATGTGGTGGGAAAACCCGGCGAGAAAGGTCGGCACCCTCCCCCCCCCGCAGAGCTCCGCTGCACTCTTTCATCCTCCCATCCGCCTTTGATTGACTGACCCCGGCCGCGACCAGATGCAACCACACCTGTAACCCTCCCACCATCCGCACACTGTGAAAAGACAGCGTTACTGAGAACACTGACAAGAGAAAACAGGTAACATGGATCCGGTTCCTATTTTGTTGGGCCTTCCCTGACACGGATGCTCAACGTGGAGAAACTTTCCCACGCACTGAGGCCATTTCTGCACAATCACTTGAAGGAGCGCCTCAAACTGAGCAAATCAGTGGGTCAACGCACCAGAAAATCCGCCAAACCGCTCAAAAACCTCTTAAAATTTCTTTTAAATGACACTCTAGATGGGAGTTTTTTTCTTCTGCTCACCCACAGTTGACCTGAAGCTCACAATAGAGTGCCTCTGAATCACTTTTGGTCTCTAAGGAGTGAAAACCTATTACTTGTCAGAAGACGGAGGAGGTAAACCATCCCAGGATGCGGTCTAATCTGGGATCAGAGGGTTTGCGGGTTTGATTCCCGGCTCCTCTTGAGACAATGTCCTGGAGCGGGACACTGACCCTGTCTTTCCCCCGGGAGGATCAGTTAAAATGCGCAGCTCAAATTTCCAGCGTGAAGGAATAATAAAAGCCGTTAAACAGTGTAAGCAGTGTACAATGGATTAAAAAGTGATAAGAAACTTATAACGCCTGCAGGCCTGTGAGACAAGTTGCAAAGATAAAGCTCTCTTTTGTTGTCCCCTATTAATCTTTGCTTCACTCCAGATGTTTTTGGATCATCTCTCTCTTTTTTTCCACAGTAGTAGCTGTGCAGAACACCCTTTGTCTTCAATTGTTTGTCCTCTCCTAGTTTCAAGCTCCTATGACACGGTTCCTTGTCGCAATGTCTCGCTGTGACCGATTTCCTCATTTATTACTAATATGCATGTCATGAAATGGAAAACACTTTTTTTTTTACCTGAGTTGGCTCTGAATGAGAGGATATTGCATCTACAAAATGCATTACTGTGATAACGTCATTCTTTCAGGGAAGCAAAGACACACACCATTCAGAAAAGCAACATTGACCAAGTCTCTTCCATTTGTTCCCAAAAATGTCCCCATGGCTTGTCCTGTCCTTTCATGCAACAGAGCCGCCTCTATTTCCCGTTGAAGTGCAGGCATTCCTCTGCGGCCTAATATTAGGCTCATGCTTCCCTCAAACATGAGAATATTTGAAAAAGATTTCATCTATCGCTGGAACAATGATGTCCCATTTCCTACATTAGCGTGTTGGCGCCATGTCCCACGAGGGAACGGCAGGGGTGCCAAATCTCAGCATATATCCTTCTGCCCAAAAAACGATCGACTTGAGGGGAGCGCTCCAAAGATTTTTGGCCAACCTAAAAAATGGTGTTAAATTACCAAACGACGAGATGGCTCATCATCCGATCATCTGCTGTACTTGGCTTTGGTCTGATGCAGCCGAAGGTACATTTGACCAGCACGTTTCTCAGCCCGCCCACCGTCGTGGCACCGATCCTCCGCTCGCCTTCTCTCGCTCACCAGCCGATACATACCGTACACGCACACACACACACCTCATTTGGATTTTCATGGGCACCGGTGAAGAAGTCTATTCACTCACTTCACGATTTGCCCTCTGCAATGACAAACGGCTAAATCACGGAGGCGAATGTATACAACCAAGTGTAAACAAAAGCGTCTCATAGCAGGGGTTGGACTCCGTGGGGACGGCGGCCCTCTCACACCCTGAGCACTCTGGGTTTGATCCCAGGCTCCTCTAACAGTCCAATGTCAAACTGTCCTTGTGCAAGACACCAAATCTCTAACTGTTCCCCAGACGCTTTAAGGAGCAGCCTGCTGCTTCTCAAATAATGAGGATGGATCACACCAAGACCAGGACATTCTCACAGGGATAAGTAGAGTAAATCCAGACAAGAACTATCAAATGATCAAAAGCCATCTCATCGCAACACTACAATTTCCTCAATTAGGGCGTAGAAGCCCCCAATTTGTTTATTTACCGATTAACATGAAATATGCTGAATTTTGTTCATTCATGGTATGGGAACCACTTCAATCTAAACAATAAATCCTACAGAACTTTCTACTCGGTGTCTCAAACCAAGAGTGGCTATTGTGTCCTGAACAAATACCTAAATGTGGCCTTCAATCCTTTATTTCTTAGACTAGAGTTTTTTTGGTATCTTTCACCAAAACATTTTTGTCACATATCTAACTACACTTTGACTAAGGGGTAATAGATATGAATTTTTCATTGTGCCATGGGATTGTCCAAACAAAGCATGCGCATCAACACAGCAAACTATCAATGACTGCGTCGAAATTGAACCAAATGTCCTTCAAAGCGTGCCACGACTCCTCTGTGCCTGCAGCAGCAATGCTGGAAGGATCATAAACACGAGATAAGAGCGACAGGGCAAGGCAGAAAATGGACAAGATTAGATATGAATACACAAGCGGCTATGTTGCCACAGCAATTAGCATGGTTTAAGGAATGTTGCAAATGTGTTTCCTCGCTCAATTCATAAGAGCGCAGTGTCATCCAAGTCATACTATTCAGAAATGATCACTGAGTAATCTACAGAATACTAATGCTGAGATACAAATCTGTGACATTAAACTGCTGCAGATTATGGCTCACGTCACTATCGTGATTGATAAGTTGCGATGTTAAGCGCAGCGTGGAAAAACACATGAAAACATGTCCGCCGGCTCCACGCTGACCTTGGGATTAAAAAGGACCCGTTTGTGAGGTCAGATGTTTAAGCTGGTCTGGAACGTGGTCGTCGTGAGGAATGCAACAACAGAACAGACCAGAAATTCAGGCTGCAGAAGAATTTTCGACAGCTGAATATCTGAATTTTCCCCTGGCTAATCCTTCCACCGAGCATGACGAAAGGAGTATTTGAATTTGAGCGCTACTTATATCACACTACTTCTACTGCAGCCTCTCTGCGATGGACAGGCGGCCTTCCAGCAAACATTAACCAAGGTGTCGCATTCAGGAGACCAGTTAAGAGGAAGAGGAAGTGCTCACCAAAACCTTTATATTCCCATAAAGTCAGGCATGTTTTTGTTGAGGTGAATTTCATTTTAACCAGTTCAAAAGAACTACACTCGGCATACAACTCCTCCGATTCCACCTGCGTGGTTTCCCTGACAATGAGGCCGACTCTTCAATCCTCTTATTCCCTCCACTGTCTCAAGTCCCCCACTTACTTCTGGACACAGGCACTGAGCCAAACACTCCATTAGTTGAACATTTCTTACCCCAATTTGAATATCCTTACCATCTCATCAGATGCTACACCTGCTACACACGGACATTAAACATGGTAGAAGAAAAGAACACGCCTATATCCTAATGCAGAATGGGGTTAACAGGAAATGTTAAACAATCATTACACAAGAACCACACCGTCAGTCTTCTTATTGGTCTGACCTCGTCTGTACGTGGGTATAAATCATGTGTGTGTACTTCGGTGTACCTAAATCCTCCGGTACACAAAGGCCACATCGAGCTGCAAGTCAACTCAACCACTACTACCTGAATATAACACACCGTGTCTGTGAGGGGACAGCAGGGTGCCGCCCATGCTGTCAAAGAGTCTTTGTGAGGACGAGGAAGTGTGTCACAAGGAGGGTGGACAAAGAAGGAAGACAATGAGAGACCACTCAAAGAGACAGTCCCCCTCCTTGGTTTGCTATTTAGACGAGCAGGGTGGACAAAACCAGCAAAAAATACACGTTACATTGAAAGAAAAGTGCCAGGAGTGCTAAACAAGAGTGGTCGGGTGGGAGAGAGGAGAGAGGAGAGCAAGAGGGCACGACAGCCTTAGACAGAGAGGCTGCGTGAGCACAGGTCTAATTAACAAGACAAAAAAAGGACTGATCATTACGTCAATCCACGATGATTAGATTCAGCTGTGGACCTCATTATTCATTTGGGGTGGAAAAAAAAAAATCTCTCCGCGTAATATGAAGTCTTGAGCACGGCTCGCTACAGCTGTCCTGACAACCCCACCGTACCGCCAAATTTGGGTCTCAATCTTATTCCACTTTGTAATTGAATCACACCTCCTCTCATCCATCCTCCAGGACGGCATCTCAGCTGCGCTCGTATTAGGATACGTGCAAAAATCATGCTTTGAATATTAACGAAAAAGAAAATTCAGAAGGTATTTCGGTTGTAAAGCAGTTTCTAGGCTGACTTGTGTAAGTGATAGATGCAGACAAGGCACACGGTCTTACACGAGCTTGCTAGCCACACAACCGCAGCTTCAGACAAGCTCACACAACCCCGCCCTCCGAGGGGAGGTGACATCATCTCACTCGCTCGCATAAAGCACGGAGCACGCTGAATCGACGCTGTGAGGCGGAAGCAAGAGTTTCTGACTGAATCACCGAAGCCGTGGAGTTTCCCCCCCAATGCCTCCACCACCTCCGCTGGTCCCGCTGCCCTTTAAGCCCCCGTGAGCTCACAAACACTTGGTGTTTCCTTGTATCTGTGACAACTGCCCACGGGTGTGTGTCTCTGTGTGTGAGAGTGTGTGTCTGCCATATGGATGGTTGCCGCTAACAAATTTCTTGTGTCCACTCAGGAGATTAGATCTGCAGCGGGGATAGTCATACACCTAATGGAGGTGGGGGACATGAAGAGTGCGGCCTGTGGTCTGATCAAGTCGTTTGAATGTTTACCGCACCACTAAAAGCGGTGAAAGTATCTGCGTTCCCACATGCAGCACCTGCTTGTCCTTGATTAGCGAGACTACTTAGCATTTGTGTTTGTAAACAGACAAAATGGCAGGTCCTAATCTACATCGTTTGGCTGAGTAAATCAGGTTGAAACATCAGCATACATCCAAACATAGAGCGAAAAAATGCTTGATGACATCAGGGTTGGATTGTACTTTGGCATCCTGTGACATAATTGAGGACATTTACTGATCATGTCTGCTAACATATGTTCACAAAGTCATAACAAAATCAAGAAGATCAATACAACACAGAGCCGTGGATGATGAGGTGTGAGAGGAGGGTGGTGGAGATATGTGATCTTCCGCTTTCCTCCCTAAAACAACCAAAATAATCATAATCCTGTTATGCTATCCAACCTCTTCGTCATGCTCCCTCCTCCACAGTCTGAGTAGCGCGGCCTCAGGATGCAGAGAAGAGGGGGATGCTGGTCGATGTTGTCAGACGCAGCGTTTTAAGATCCCTCGGCAGGTAGAGGGGCTTTTACACTTACTACACCGACTGAACCGTCCTTGATAAGAAAGAAAAGATCCATTTCGTGATTTATCTCGCTATGCACATTAGGTATTTTAAGCCATTCCATGTTCATCCCGACACATAAAAAAAAAAAAAAAAAAAAAAAACAGCCCAGAAATAATATTCCTCAGGCAGTACGTAGTAGTATTGATTTTGGTTGGTATTTTCCTGAGGGGAAGTGCAAGTCGATCCATCTGTTGGGTGACTGATACTCCCAGAACGTCTGTGTAGTGCACAGGAAGAGAGAATTCACACTTTTTACACAACCCCATTCAGTCTTTTCTTTCATTAGATCATGAAATATGCAACATTGACAATGCAGAAAAAAACGTCAGTGTTGAATCCTTACTTGCTTAGTCATCTCCCACCCAAAATGAACGACCATTAATATTAACGCCCTGTTGGAAACTGTCCAGTATGGATTCTTAATTTTTCTCAATCACTTTCCCGCTGCCCCTTTCGTTTCTTCTCAGTTCGAAAAGAACCCCTGAGATATCCTCGCTGCAGCTGGCCAAGGCTTCTCAGCCAAGTCCAGCCGTCTGACAGCTGTGATCTGGCTGGCCGGGCTTTACTTCACTCGCCTGACTCTGCTCGGCCCTGCACGGGCGTGATTAGCTGGGGTCCTTACTCTTTTTATGGAGATTCCACGTTCAGGAGGTGGTGGTGGTGATGGCAAGCTGGTGTTACCAATGCAGCTTTTCAATTATAAACACTCAAGTCTGCTGGCATGTGCCCAGGGCGCTAAAACTCTTTCACAATATCCAAGAAATGAAAGCAGCAACTCCAACGCCATCGTTCAAGGAGGTTACATCATCTCTCACTCATATAAATGAAGGCCGCGGTCAAAAACATTGAAATATGTGGCACACCGCGAGTAAATTACTTCACATTTTGGAAATCAATAACCGTAAATGGAGTCATGTGATTGATAACTAGCTCATACTGTATTTACAATGACTGCTGATAAATTTGAATATTTCCTCCTGTATTTCAACGGCAAAGTCACGATAGCGACAAAGTGAGTAAACTAATCAAAGTAAAGATGCTCGTGACCACAGACGGATCGCTGCATGCACGCTCTGACTCCCAGAGCCAGTTCATCCAAAAAATGTTTGACGACACCCTTAAAAGCACAACAATTGCCTTCTTCTCTCCCGACACACAGTGAGGACTGTGTTGAGTTTGCCTACAAATTTTTGCCCGGAAGTGAGCGTGGACCGGGTCTGAATGAGGGGCAGTGTGGACGACAGGAAATGCAAAGAGGCACGAGGGTTGAAAGAGCAATAATTGTTAACTTGGTAACTACCCCGAGTGGCTGCAGGCGCCTGTTACTGTTTATGGCAAAGACACAGTAAAGGCTGTCTGGGATGAGCG
The DNA here is from genome assembly GCA_900312935.1 of Carapus acus. NCBI lineage: Eukaryota > Metazoa > Chordata > Actinopteri > Ophidiiformes > Carapidae > Carapus > Carapus acus. Next base: position 68,845 of record OMPJ01046175.1, on the reverse strand, counting down.
GGTGTGTGTCTAAGCAGGGTGCACATGCACACACACTCTTCGCGCTGTCCACCTCAGGGCCCACTCATCCTTTCTGGTCTACTTCCACCCTATTTTCTCGCTATTTACATGCTTTGCCCCCTTTCCACACTCTACACAAACTCAATTACCATACATGCACGTTGTATTAACAAACAACCCCAGCAGAGAAGAATGGGAAACGCTCATCCGGCCTGGCTGGAGCGAGTCCGAGCATCGGCCCGCCACTCCCAGCATCTGCCAACACTTCTGGCCTCCATCACTGCAATCGCTCGTGCTATTTTTGGCCCATTGTGTTGGGAATGATCTGATGAAGAAAACCAAGCGTGGCGTTAGATTTAAGGGGCACAAAGGGCCTCAGGAAATGCAACGAGGATGTCATGTTTTCAGAGCGGAAGAGATCTGGGCGCACCGCTCCTGGTGACTCAGACGGTCACAAACTAGATTCGGAAAACATTAAAGAGCAAGAACTCACAATAACTCCACACTTAGAAGCCACCTGGACTGACAATGGTATTTCATTACAGGCGCAAAGATTAGCCTTGATGTATTGTTGTCCCAATAGGGTTGCAATGACTAGACGACGGCAAAGTTAGCCGACAGTTAACTGAGCAGTTGGCGGGCTGGTAGTGAGGTCACGTGAATCTCACCGCATGCATTGCCACACCGGACTGTTTCAACATAGCTAACTGTAGCAAATGAGACAGCTTACAGCAAATGCCTTCTTGTGACCAGAGGCAGAGCATGAAGGGGTGGCTGGGCGGCGGATGAGCCATGCTAAACCAGTGCTTAGCAAACCATGCAAATGGGAATTGATTATTTGACTAGGAAACGAAGTAGACGGTGGTGTGGTCGAAGAACTGTCGCCTCACAGAAACACAAGCGTACCAGGAGCCCTCCGACTTTGGACGATTATCCTGTTCTATTTCTACCCAGCAACAGCCCAATGAACAAGAGAATTATCCATGGTGTACCCAAAGACTTCAATCATTAATAGTTTGTATATGCAATGAATGAATGAATGAATGAATGAATGAATGAATGAACCGTTGCTTTCTAATCCCTGAGCACCAAATATTTTGTTGAATTAAGGAACATTCATTTCGTTGCCGTCATGGAAATAGGTGAGCCGTTGCTTTTTGTGCAACAATATTTGCAACATAAATACATAGCGTTGTCATGCAACAAGCACTACTCGTCCCTCAGACGCAAAGCAACAGTAGGGTGTGTGTGTGTGTGTGTGTGTGCATGTGTGTGTACGTGTTTGGGATGGGATGAAGGTGGGGGGAGTGGCGGTGGGGTTGAAGGGCATCCAACGACCGTCACTGTCGGGAAGAGGCCTCAGCCTGACAGAAATGATGAGCTTCAGTGGAGCAGATGAGCAGGTCCCCGTCAGGCTGGCTATACCATTAACCATCAGCGGAGGTTAAGGTCACAAGAATTGAGCAAGCTGGCATCTTCCCTCCTCAGCCTGTGTTATTTCATGGCCGTCACTGCACAGAGGAGCCAGCTGCATCAGTTAAAGGGTGAAAAGCAAAGAATCCTCTGGACTGTTGAGGGTATGACAATGACGGCGGATTAAAGCTAACTGAATGTAAAAACAGAAATCTGAATGGCACTGACCCCAATTTGCCACAGTGCTGCACGAGTACGAAATCCCACTTTGAGATGTGAGACACGAATATCCTACTATATGTGCAACCATGAAAGTTGAACAAGTACTGTCTAAAAAGGAGAAGGGGCAGCGGAGAGTGACAGAGCGTCGCACACTCTGGAGAGTCATTCAGCATGGAGTGTTTGGACAGCTGACTGGCAGTGCTCTCATTCACAGCAGTCAAGTGGCCGCCAACAATACAAGGAAGGTTGACTGATGCAAGTACATCAGTGAATTAAGTACTGGATAGAAAACACAAGATTACTACCATACATCCACAGGATGTGCACAATGACATCACACAATCAAGCATCAAACAACTGTGCTCTGAATTCAATAACCTGTCTCTCTGTGTATCACATGCTCCTGCGATGACTCAATGCCTGAGGACAGATATGCAACCCTCATCCTCTTTTTGGAAAGAATCAAGGACGTTTTTCATTGTGAAAAACATCTAATGCATGGACACAAAAGAAATACTCAATGGTGGTAACTGAATACTGAGTGCAACCACATTTTATCCATCTCAAGAAGAGAAACATGAACAAAGATAATAAAACACAGCGGGAAATCTCTGATGAGGCTCATATCTGCTGATTTTGAGTTTGAGCTCAATCACAAAGATGACAAATATGTCCTTCGATGGTGCCAAAGAAAGAATAAGAGCCATTAGTCTTAGTAGCCCTAAAACTTACAGTATGCTGCCTCGAGTTTAGTGTATAAATCAATACCCTTGTTTCTGCAGTACGGCTAAAAATATCTCTTCATTATCCCACACAACATACGGGCCATAAACATGAACATTGCTGGTGTTTTCTTGACTCTGCACTAGACTGAAAGTGCACTTAAACAAATGGACTTAATACTGCCTGGAACTTCAGGTCATCCAATTAATCCAAGACATTGTAAGGCAAAATAACATTGAGCCGTGAGAGAGATCCCTCCACACTAAGGCTTTTTACGTTTTACGTTTTCATTTGTCATCCTGCATTCAAATTATGTTAAGCATATTATGATATGTAGCATTATATTGTAGCAGCTGTTTAGATTTTCTGACTCCACTTAACTTGGTACAACAAGGTCTAAATTGCCAGAATTCTTAATACTCAGCTACAAAGCAGTTATTATCAATTTATCAACTGTATCTAAATAAAAATGAAAGGTAGACTCATGTCTAATGAGCATTTTCTGGTTAGAAACCCATCGCTGTATCAACAGATGGGGCCAACATGACAGAGGTCATCCACACTTGACCGTTGCTTATCACTAGCAAACACATTTTCACCCTTTCGCGGAACACTCTGCATCTACTCCGAGGTGGCACCAGGCGCCCATTTGAGCTAAACTTTAATTGACCTGATAAGAAGCACATAAACATGACATGAAGCACTGGCTTGGAATTTATCAAAGGACTTATAATTATTTACACTCCACTGGAAACAAGTCATGAAGGCCTGTAGCAGTAGCCACGTATAGATTGGGTTAACTCTTGGAGATGCCAACTTCACGAGCAACTGGAACACAGAGATATAGTTCAAGGGGGTCACAGGAGTAAATCTGGTTTTTGGAAGCGATCTAGAATCCGATTGTGCAGCAAAAACGCGAATTCTCATTCATTAGGGAACTAGAGAGGAGAACGCCTTAACACTTAAGCAAGACATGTGTTTGTAAAAGGCATTTCCAGTGCAGCTCTCGGGATCATGTCAACTGACAGCGACAGCAGGTTAATATCCATCTACTATAAAACATCCCACAAGATGTACAGGCGCACCTGCTGTCCAACGCGGATACACAACCTCCACATACGGGACTCACTGACTCCAGACCCGCCGGCGGCTTCACGTCACCCCGCCTGTTTACCCCGAGAGGCCCGGGAGATGCCTCCCCTCCCCGGAACACACCATCACGCCTCGGACGGCCGGTGGAACAGGCTTTTCTCCATCAAAACATTTTATATTGTGTACTTTAGTGAGAGATGACCTACCTTTGCCATTCTGCCACGCCGCGTACCAGGACAGACTGAGGAAAGACGTGAAGAAAATAATCGCAGTGGCCACAGTTCCATTTCTGAGCCTCATCTCATTTCAGCGATCCCTCCTCTTCTCTTCTCGGCGGAGTGTCCGGGGCTGCGGCGGGGCTGCTGCGGGGCCGATGCGGGGCTTCTGTGGGGCTTCGTCCCTTCGTCCCTCCGCGGCTTCTTCTCGCTGCCTGCCTACCTGCCTTTCAGGATGGACTTGCAGGCACGCGTGTGCGGGCACAGAGGGGGCTGGGGAGTCCAAAGGCGATAAATAAATAGATAAAATCAACGCCCCCTGGTCCACGGGACACGCGAAAGCGGACTTCGGCCCGGCTGAGGAGGGGTTATATGGTGCGTCCCGGTCCGCCCGCCTCTCGCCCCCCCTCGGTGTGTGCGCGTCTCCGTCGCCGCTGTGGCTCCTCCTGTGCCCCGCTCAGTCACGAGTCGACTGCCTCGCCGGGTCGCAGCTTACATGGTCGAGCGGCGGCCGAGCCTGGAGATTTGCCTAAGCGGGCGACAGCGCCATCGGAGCGAGGATGGTCGCT